>JAKXYG010000970.1:0-2500 GCA_025895645.1 Cardicola forsteri | reverse complement strand
TCAAATTTTTTCTACTAATTATCTTTTGCTTACTTACTATATTTAATTAATGCTCTTCAATTATCCCTCGATATTTCATTACGATGTGTTTTTCAAATAAAAATCGATTATTAACTGTTCATACTAATTATATATATATTCATATGTGTGATACATATAATTATTTCTAATTTATGACCTAGATAAAAGATCATTTTAAAGAAAAGAA
Source organism: Cardicola forsteri (assembly GCA_025895645.1). NCBI lineage: Eukaryota > Metazoa > Platyhelminthes > Trematoda > Strigeidida > Aporocotylidae > Cardicola > Cardicola forsteri. Next base: position 2,292 of record JAKXYG010000970.1, on the reverse strand, counting down.
ATAAACTAATTTTAAATTATAATTAAAAAGAATGAAGTGTAATCAATATATATAAAGTGGATACTTAATGTGATTGACAAATGAGATGGAAAAGGTTTAACAGTACTCAGGCCTGGTAAAATTTGCACTTTTGAAAACATCATCAAAAATGCACGTCGGTATAAAAATTGATGCACTATTACACCTTGGAACTCTGCCTAGAGAATTAGAAATTTTATGAATATTTTGACGTGAAACGCGTATCTTTCAACAGTGGATACTTTAGCCAAGCCAGACGTGGATTCGCATTTAGTGAGCCAGTGGTAGAAATTAAACACACAATCAGCAAGTGGTCGAGTAGAGCATTACGTAAAGGTGAAAGTCAGAAAGATGGCAACAAGAGGACACCATTCTAACAAACCATGGTAAAGAAGTGAAAACGTATAATTTTGATACAGTCAAAAAGATATTCAATCTGTGATATACAGGATGGTTACTGCCAGTTATTTGCAGTACGTTTACATGGAATATTAATGATTCACGAGGATTTGAGTAATGCTCATAAAGACTCAATTTCCAATAATGGTGATATTTTTGACTATTCGTCCTCCACGTGGTGCATCCTGGACTAGGTACCTATAAGCATCTTGACTAATAACAGCAAAGACCGAGTGCACAGTGGTATAACTGGGCTTTCACTGGATTCCCGTTTAGTGAATAGGTGCTAGTACATGCCTCAGATACTTAAAATGTATCATAGGCTTGTAAATCTGTCAACCGGCGTAAAAAAGATTGCCTCGTCAATTCCTGTGAACACTGGTGTCGTCGCAAGGAAGCGGTCTTCTAGCCAAGACACTTTATTTATCCCTCCTAAGTTCGTATGAGAATTTGAGAAGCCATTAAAAGTTGAAATCAATGAATGTCATGTTATGTTCACATGAAACAATTATCTTGTCCTGCAGTCTCAAGAACAGACAATTAGCAAAACCGAAAGTGGACCGGTGATAGCAGTCGAACTCATGCCCACTTAGGTTCGAGTCCATCGTTATACCACTACATCTACCCATTTATCAATTCGTCTCTACCTTGGCTGCTAAATACAAGCCGTTGTACATTTCCAAAGACGCCGATCCTCTAATTAAATTGCCGCCATGAATCCAAACCATAACAGGCCGGCCGCCTTTTGGCCCAAATACAACCGAACTTTCGAGCATTGCCGGTTTGTGCAACGTTGGCGAATGATTGCTAGCTCCGGTCCAAATGTTCAAGTACAAACAATCTTCGCTCATTTCTGTCGTATTGATCCAAACCCTCGTTGTTGCATCGAAGAATTCTTCTAAAAAGATGCAATCGATAATAAAAATGGGGGGATTTTTAGACTCAACTCAATGTTTGATTAAATTCTACGTTTACTGTTCAAAAGACCAACAAAAACAGGTTTGGAATGGACAATTGATGACGGCAAAGGAAATGATGGTAGACCACAAAAACGTCGGCTAATAACCATTCAGGAGGATTACATTATTACACATGTCTTATAGAAAAATGTTTGAACACGTGTTTTTTTTTAATTATTAGTATATGGGTTCGATCTAGGCACCAAATGCAGGCCAACGTTTGGTTTCGAGCAAATGTTTACTGCATAAAAACTGCGTTTCTTTTGTAAGACATTCAAAGTAGTAAAAAATCAATCAATCGGTAAATGTAGTAAACAAGATTATGATTTCATTATTTCTAAATACGACCGAATGCCAAATAATTTTCAAAATACTTCCAAGAAGGCTGGAATAAAAATATTTACTATCTTATAAAGATTGTTTGTTCATTTGCTTGAACATTGAACGATCAATTTATAAAAAATATGACACTAATTTTTGGTTTTTTTTCGATCACAACCAATGTAAGAAATCTACATTTTCACTAATTTGTCCACTAATTTTGTGACACACGTTATTTTTCTGACAGTTAATAGTTGAATTGTTCCTGCTTGAATGTTTTACAGAAATCGCAGTTAGTATCGGTTGTGGCAGTCCAAATCGAACGCTGTCTCACTGGGACCTCCCCGGCACACTATGTAGTTCAACTCAAGAACGTGCGTCGCTGTTCCATTTTTGATTATTTTTAACTGAACGTCGCCTTGAAGAGATAATCGATAATAAAAATAGGGATTGGGATAAATGTCGGTAGGGATTTTTAGACTAAAGCCTAACCAGATTGGGAATTGAGTGGGTTCGAGTTCCACAATTGATTAAAACGAAACAATTGTTGTGAAACATTGAAGCAATACAAATTAAATTTTATATATGTTTTTTT
>JAKXYG010000422.1:0-41639 GCA_025895645.1 Cardicola forsteri | reverse complement strand
ATTTACCCATATATAATAATAATATTAATATAATATATATATATATATATATATATATATAAGTAATATAATTTATTTTATTTTATTATTACATGTTTAATACATACTTATTACGTGATTAACTAAAATTAATAAACATAGTTGTTAATTACACGATGTTTTTGCAATATGTATAATATATTATTATTAAAAATATGTATTACTGTTTATTAAGTAAATTAATTTTAATAAACAAAATTGTTGTAAATATAACAAGTCATAAGTTATTAAATTAGCGCAATATTGAAGAAATCATGTAAAAAAGTTAAAGTAAAAAATCCTTTAATTTTGTGTTATTATTATTATCTGATACTTTTTAGCAATCAGTTTTTATTGCGTGTTTTACAAAAAAAATTTACAAAACTTAGCATTACTTTCTAATTGGTAAGAAAGAATTTGGTTTAATGCTAATTTACCCGTAGGTATACGTTTGTGTAAGGTTTGTAGTAAATACGTTACTAATATATATATATATATATATATATATATATATATTATTAAATTATTAAACAATAATAACATTACAATTATTATAAATTTTTAGTTTGCGTTAAATAAAAAAAACAATTGTACAAGTATTGTGGTTTGCTCCAAAAAAGTCAATTAGTTTTCTAATATATTTTAAAGTATTAATACGTAAAATATTTAAATAGTAATATTAAAAAAATTAAACTAATATTAATAAAAATTATATATGCATTAAAAATTTGTATTATAAACTTTATATTTAATGATTTTGCTACATATAGTCAATATTGTTATTATTTATATTTTTCAATAATGCTACTGTGTTTAGACATAATACATTAAAGTAACTTAGTACGTCAAAAATAAATAAATATATTATTGCAATAATATTAATACAACAAACACATACAAAACACAATTTTTATATTTTTTTAATTAATAATTACATTAAAAATATTACAAACATAATGTATGCACTAACATTAAATAAAATTACTTTCATATAATTATGCATAAATCAAACATACATATATTACAAAACATACATTTTTTTAATAATATGTGTTTTGCAACTTACATATTGCCAGCATTAGAAATGCAGAAAAAACAAGTTTATAAAAATTCATTTTTTTAATTATTAAAATTATTATAGTTATATATAAATATATATATATATATATATATAGGTTTAAATTACATATTATTATTATTATTATTATTATTATTATTATTATTATTATTATACTAAATACTTCACTACAAGTACCCTTTTGCATACCATTAATTTGTACAATTTACAAAAATGCAACATAATTAGCAGTTTGCAACATACGTCAATAATAAATATATTAACAAAATAAGATTAAATTACGTAAACAAATACAAAACTCAAAATAAACGTATATTTAGAAATTATGTGCAATATGATATGCGTAATGAGGCATGCTATTAGTTAGTAAACAAACTATATAGTTATTAAAATAATATTTTTAAAATAAGAATAATTTTAAAATTTAAAAAAAAAAATATTTTTAGAATTATATCAAAAAAATAATGTAATTTTTATAATAATACAAAAGATATAGATTTATATAATTCAAGAAAAATATACAAAATATGCAAGGATATCTACATAATTAGGTTTGCATGTAGTTATTTTTATTTTTAAAATAATCTAAGTATAAAATTGCAAATAAAATTGTTTATTTTTAATAAAATATTAAAAAATTATTAAAATATTAATTGCAAAAACATTTTATTTAATAACACATATAGTATTAATTTAAATATAAAATTGTATATTTTTATTACATTTGGTTAAAATATATTGTACAATTAATAATGGTTAACGTAAAAAATGGAAGCAGTTTGATATTGTGAAGTATTCTACTCTAGTTACTTACCGTATATATATTAATTTTTACCAATACATACGTTAAAAAATATTTTATTAATACACATTAAATAACATTAGTCGCAAAAATAATGTTTAATTATAAAATACAATAATTATTTTTGTAATAAAGAATAATACCATTATTTATTAAACTTAAATCAAAAATGCATAACCCGTTAAAAAAACAATGTTTTTAATTATAATATATAAATATGCAATATAATGCCAACAATTTAAAAAAAATATATTTAAAAAAATATTTATTATCAGTTATTATTATTAATTTTAGTTTATCAAAGTACTGTTTTTGCAAAAGATTGTAGGCAATTGTTGTACGTTATATAATTTGAGTAAATTTTATTAGATGTGGGTTTTATTCTTTGATTGGTTTATTTTCTAGTTAAGCTGTAATTGAATATTTTGAATATTATTTAATGCAATATTTTTGCTCTTGCTGCATGTTGCGATGGCGTTAGTTAGTGCACCGGAATGGACTGGACGTAGTTATTTTAATTAAAAGAAAGCAAAAAATGCTATTTACGCTTTTAAAACAAATACCAATAGTGAGTTTTATCATTTTGTATCTAAACTAAACTATGGATAAGTTAACAGTTTCTATACAAGAAAAGTTTTTTACATATGCACATTTTACCAAAAACGAGAATCTCAAAGTACCGGACTTCGTAAAACCAAGTAGCTTCATTTTTATATAATTTCTTGTAGAATTAAAAATTTAAATTGTCCAGCACAGTTAAACTGAAGAACGATAAATATGTTATAACTGCACCAAATTTGAAGCACGAAAACACATGCTCAAGTAAATAAATTGCAATTGATCCTGACAGGAGAAGGTTATCCAAAGAGGAGGAATTTAAGTTGAAATTATTATTTATGCAAAAATGCCCTATTTCCCAAATTCAGATATACGCTCGTGACAAATTAAAAAAAAATCACAACGAGGAATTTGTATAATCTTCGGTAAAAATTGGGTTACAGTACAATGAGATTTAACCTAATTTTTAGAAATTGTAAACCCCGAAAAAACGCTGGCCCGTTTAAAGGAAGAAGAATTAGTGGCACTGTAGTTTGTATAAGTGGGCTTACGTTTTGGTGAATAATTATGCAGACATAAGATTATTTTGTGTTTTTTGTAGTGTAATCCAAATAAATTTTATTATATTGTGTTTGTTTTTTGTTTATTACAAAAATTGAAGAACATTTGTAACTGTTAGAATAACAGTAAAACGGGAAATTGTTTGATTGTCTAATTAATGTCTTAAGTTAACGCGTGTAATAAAACTTGAGTAAACAGGCTCGAATAAGTAACTAAAATCGGATATTTTATGCAGCCATTACTTTAAAATCCTGAAATTACTGTACTGTTGCCTCAAAATAACACTAGTATTATACTTATTCATCTCAGTTTCTATAAGGATCGACCTCGTTTGTAAAGAAAACATTATTTGACTTAATGTATGTAAAGTATAAGCAACCCTTTCCATTTATTGTACCCAATTGCATTACTTTTATTAACAGTTAAATATTTATCTTTGTCCGGTTTAGTGCATTCACTGCAATCCAACCTAATAAGAAGAATGTGTCACATAATACGGTCATGTGATTTTGATTACTGTTGTAGTAATTGTAGGTCATTCATTTCTAGCAATGAAATGCAGGAAATTGATTTGAAACTAATTATTAAAATTGCACTTAACATGAGTTACTTTTAATATAATACATTGACGATATATAGGTGATTAAATCAAGATGCACATAATCATTTTTTAAAGTTGGATATTGCTAAATTTGATTCTGTTTACTTAACCAATCTCAATTGGGTATTTATTTTAGACATAGACAATGAATAATTTCATTCGACTCCTGTTTTAGTTTTTAATCAAGCATATACAGTTATGTTTATGGTCATGCATCATGTGATAGTGTTTACTATTTGTAAAAACAATTTTTTATTCTTCTTGTCCTATTAAGTTAATGAGCGCATATACATTATGCACATAATACACAAAATAACCTCAGATTTAAGACCTGCAATACTGATACGACAATAGAATATCTATTGTTTATTTATTAGTAAATCAAAAGGCTTGTGTAAAATTATTGACGGCTAAGCACATAACGGGTATTTTATGTAATTTTTACATTATGTGATATTGTAAAAATAACATTATAGTCTGGTTTAATGATACTGTTGTTACATTCTACCGTAAAATAAGTATTAAATAAAATAATTATCTCTTATTTTAGAAAACATCCTAATATGACTCTCAGTTAAATGCAGCTTTAGTTAAATAATACTTATTACATTGTAACAAAAACCCAACATAATCATAAAATATAATCCCTTGTCGTAGTTCATTATAATTATTATATTATTATCATCTAAAAACTTTACTTTAATAATTATAAACCACATTTTAAGTTTTTAATTTTTTTTGTGCTATCCCAATGTAATCATTCCAGGGTAGTATGTATTTACGGTTTAAACAAACAACTTTTATTTTTATATGGGATAAAATCACTGTAGTGAAAATATTATGCTGTTTGTATTAAACCGTACAACATTAGTAATACACTTATTAATCGTAATCCTGTGACATTAACTCACTGTGTTAACAAAACATTATTTGATGCAATATATGTAAAGTATAAGCTATTCTCTCTATTTATTTATTAATTTGCATTTCATTTTATTGTAGTGCTATTAAATGCATATACAATGAGTCAAAGAAGTTTTGATAACAAAATTGGTTTATTTAACCATAAAACAAGGGTTAATTTTATGAGTTTAAAGTACAAAATAACGACGATTATAAAGTTTTGGTTAAGATTTAATCATGAATTACAATTAATACTAAATAAAGATTTACAAGTATTATTAACAAAAGCCAAATAAAAACCTCTTTTACAATATAAATAATAAGAATATAGGTTAAAAATAGTAAGATTATACTATACAAAATTGCACTGAATTAAAAAACAATATAATATATAAAACCAACCGCTCAGTTAATAATTAATATAAGTAAATACAAAAAAATTTAATAATTTTTTTATTGCTTATAAGATAAATTGTAGAATTTAACTATTTGTAATAATGTAGTACATTATAAAAATATATATAAATTTTACGTTATTTTCTATTACTTACAATAAAAAACATGTAATTAAAAATAGTGTATGTGCCGTTTGTTTTAACAAATGCAAATAAATTATTAATTTTACAACACATTATGTCAGTAGTAAACCCTTATTGTTTTTAGTTTACGTACTTATTGTTTATTCTATACAATAGTTATAATGTAATTTATTTCTTTTGTTAATATGACACATTAATAATTGAAATATTGTTAACTATTTCTATAAATTAAATGTAAATAAAATGTGTAAAAACAGATTAAAACTTAAAATAATACACAATACTTTAAATTAACTAATAATAGTACAGTCTAATACTAATAGTGTTTCTACAAAATAGAAAATTAACATTTAATGATACATTTTAGTGTTACTGCAATAATTTTTAGAATTAATAATTTAACAACTTTAATAAATAAATAAAACTGCATTTTTTCCCCCAAATTAACAATTTTATCCCAATATACTGACTATTTTTTTACCAACAGTAGATAATAAAAAGCTTATTTTCTATTAGCTTTTGTGATTTTAATGACATGTTTACAGAAAATGGACATATTCACACTGAAACCATTTTCATTAGTCCAAATTATGATCATACAATTTTATAAAATTTTTTTATATGACGGTTAACAATTGACAAATTGTAACTCTTAACAAAAATAACATTATACTTATTTTTAAAATGTTGAGGGCATTATACGTAAATGACAACATAAAAATTATTAATTTTTTTTTTAAATTACACATATTAAATTTTAAACTTTTTGGTATAATCCATTAATTTTAATCAAACACAAATTATCCCAAATTAATTTTTTTTTCTAATTTTAAGCATTTAAAAAAAATTAAATGTTAAAAAATTTTTTTTTTACAACATTTTATTTTTTAAAATTTTGTAATAACAAAACAAACATAATTTTACTTATACATCCAGTTACTCCATTTATGTATAAATAGTTAAATAATTTATTTATAAGTTTTGTTTACACTCTTAAGACGTTTATTTTACAAATTTTTAAAAGTTGTTAAACATTACCTAGTTTTTTGCATAAAATGTAACTTAATTTATTTTTATCGGCTAATAAAAGTTTGCGCAATTCTTTTTAAATTAATAAAATAAACTAGACAAAATAACTAACAATAATGTAAAACTTAGTTACATTTAACTTATTTAATTTAAAAATAATATTTTTAAATAATAAATTTAATAAATTTATTAAAAATAAAAACAATTTAATTTTTTTATTAAGAAATAATTTTAGTTTAAATATAGAAGGCAGTGATTTACTAAACAAGTTTAATAAAATGTAAAAAAATAATTGCTATTTTTAAATTGCTAAATAATGTATTCTAAAAAAAAATTTTTTTGTGATATTGTACATAGTTTGTTATTTATTGCAATATTTTATAATAATAAAATTATTTTGCATTTATAATTATATAATTATATAAAAAACTGCACCACGTTTCTATAATATCGGAATAAAGTACAATTTACCATTTATGCATATATTATATATATATATATATACATATATGCTTAGTAAAACTTTAAAAATAATGCAAAATATAACAATGCGATTTAATGATATTAATTTTTGTATTGGTTTAGAGATTAACTGTTCAAAAATAAAAGTATTGTGCATTAAGTTAAACAATAATTTGTTTATTAACATTAGTAAACAAACTATTGATACTGTTGATTTTTTTACATATCTGGGAAGCTTTATTAGTAAAAACAAAAAAATTAATTTAATGTTAATGCCAGATTTTTAAAAAAAATGTTAGTTTTTAATAAACTCAAATCAAGATGGTTATGTTTTACCAAATACTTAATGACAAAACTTTATTTGTACGCATAAATATTAAATTTTGCGGAAATATATAAAAATAAAACGTAAAAACAAACTGAGATTACTTTTAAATAATAAAATTATAAAAAGACTGATTATTTGTAAAATTATTACAATTAGACAAAAACTAGCAGAAACAGTTTTAAAATAAAAAATTGTAAATAATAAAAAAAAATTTAGCTGACCATAAAAAACTTGGTTAATAACTATTTAAAAAATTTAATTAAAGTAAATGTTTTATGAGAAAAAGCAAAACGTTTGGCAAAATGTTTAAATACATACAAACATTTTGTTGTCTTATGTTATTTTTAAATTACAAAATTGTTGTGTTGTTATTTTTGTTGTAATTGTTATTTTATTGCCCCATGCCCTATATTTAAAGCACAAAGAGTTTTAAATTATATATATTATATATATATATATATATATATATATATATATATATAATATTAACTAATTTAAAATTAAAATTAGAGTAAAATAATTAACATAATTTATAAAAGCAATTATTAACAAAAATACGGATTAAATGCACTTTTTTATTAAAGTAATTAAAAGGTTTAAAAAATTAATAATTTATGCGATCTTCTAATCAACATAATTTAAACGTTTTAGAATGCTGTAAATAAAAGTGTTAATGTATTTTAATTTATTTTATATTAAAATAACAATCCTCAATTTAAGTATGTTTATTTATGCTGCGCTTTATTATACTGAAAACGTTTTTAATATTATTAATATCTGGGCTGTTATGTGTTAATTAAGTAAACGTTTGCTTACAATATACATGTATACATATTTTTTGCAATTATATTATAGTATTATATATTTTTTAAACAAAGTAACGTTTTTTTGTATGTTGTATAGTTTTTAAAAAAAATTTAGTTAAATAATATTTTTTTACAGTAATGTATTTATCTATTTTTAATTTTTATTAATGATTATTGGCTTAGATACTTTAATAAAAGTAGCTTTTACCACACAACAAATATGTACAATTATAAAAAAACAATACATTTAGCAGTGTGTAACATTAGTCTAAAAATAAATAAGTAAAGTAAGTTTAAATTACATAAACTAAAAAAAAAAAAAACTTAAAATCAACGTATATTTAAAAGTTATGTTTAATATGATATGCGTAAAGAAACATGTTACTATTTAGGGGACACTATGGTTAATAGTGTGCAAATATGTCAGTATACACAAAATGCAAATGACTATGACTTATGAGTAAGCATGGTTAATAAAATAAAATCCTAGATAAAAAATAATAAATGGTCACAAATTAAAATAAGCAGATTACAAACAACGGTAATTGGTCATACCAAAGAAAACAAAAAAAACATACTTATGATTTGGATAGACTAATGTTAAGGTCACTTTGACCTTCGTTGGAATTAAATAGTAACCTTGTTAAATACGGCGCACATAAATTTAAGTACATATTAGTTTTGCACTTAACGTGTGTATGCGATCTTTTTGTCATTTTTGATGCAAATAATTTGCTAAAATTACAATAAAGTAGATGATTGGAATTGTTGAAAATACAACTAATTTTAAAAAACATTCTTTACACTGTCGATTAATTATTTTATAAAAAATGTTTTTGTAAGGAGTACCTAATAATTAGTTGATTATGATTATACATTTTAAAAATTTTATATAATTCTCTTTTTAGTTTCAAAAATATTACAGGGGAGAAATACAATATTATTAAATAAAATGTAGCTTAAAAATACGTATTAATAACATGTTGGCAAACACACAGGTTTTTTAAACGTTTTACGTAGCAACATAAACCTTAAATTTTTGTAAACAAATAATTAATGTAATTAGACTACGTAAGTTTGTTATATAGTAAATATTAAAAATTATCACAATTATGTCAATTTTCACGTTTTTAATACAAACCTTTGTAAAAAGTTGAGTCAATTGTGTTAAAGGTTTGTGTAAGTTAAAATTAATTATTTTGCATTTTGTAGGATTTAATTTTAAACTATGGTTTGTTAAACAATTAACTAATTTACTAATTAACTCTAGGAAATGTACATTATCTTTGGTTAAAGAGTTTTAAGAGTTGTAAATCATATAAACTATTTTTAACAAATGTTTTTAGATACAAACATTATTTTAAAATATATTTATCTAAGTTAAAACATTTTAATTAAAAAATTTAAAATTATATTTTTGTAAATATATATTAATGTAAGTCATAAAAATACTAAAATACATAAGTAGGAAATTTATAATGGTAATAAATATAATACATGGTTTTGTTTTATATAAAAAGCCTTATTAACATTTACACATTTTGTTGCCTAATGAACAATGTATCTAAAGCATATTTTTTAAATTTGCAATATTAAATAAAATTGTAAAAAAATTAGAAAACAAATGTATATGCATGATACTTTAAAAAAATGTAGTAATAAAAATAATAATAATTGGTAATTAAAATTAATCAGATTTACTATTAATAATAGATTTAGACAAGCAATGTTAAGTATCCGTAGGTGATTAATGCATGCACTTGACAGCGTATAGGGCAATGTTAATATTTATCTTTGTAAAATTTTTAAATGTATGCTTTATTAAGAATTCTAGATAAAATAATAAAATTGTTTTAGGTTAACATTATAAGCCGCGTGTCACGCCATACGTCCATTAGAACGTTATAAAATATTTTTTCTTTTTTTTTTAAAGATTATTGCAATTTGTTTGCATTGTGTACGTAACTTGTTTTATTATTACTTAAGCATTTAATTTTTATTATTTACATTAATTTAGTCTTAAGTTCAAATATTTTTTTGTGACATATCTCCCTTTATCTCACTATTTATTTTGTATTTTTTTCTAAATCATACTAATATTATTTATTTATAGAACCAATAATCAAAAAAGAGCTATACTTTTTTTTGACTTGTGTATTAACCTGTAAGTTTTAACTTGCAACAAAAACCAAGTGTATTTATTAATAAAATAAAAATAATAAATGTTATTATATATATATATATATATACATATTTTTACATTTACATATTTAAAATAAAGGTTTATTTTTATTTATAAAAACGTTTTTTAAATGCATAAAATCTATAAATAATAATATTCAATGTTTGTTTATGCATGTGGCAATTATTCCACCACTTTATCTATTAACAAAATACACTGAGATAATTAACGTTAACTAATTTAAATAAAAAACATTTGTATGCAAAATAAAAAATAAATTAATTTATGTTATTTGTACAAAAAATAAATAAATAGAAAATTATGACATGGCTTATAAAATATAATTATGATAATATGTTTATATATTTGTAATAAACAATAATAAATAACAATAATATAATCACAAAATAAATTTTAAAAAAGTAATTACATTATTTTACTAAATAAAATTAAAATAATAATTACATATATATTTAAAAATACACTATATATAATTATAATTACAAAATATATTGTTATGATATTATTGCTGCTACTAAACAACATATATTACTTTAAATAATAATGTAAACATGTAACGTTTATAAAAACATTTTATTATATTTTAAAGTTAATTGTATAGTAAGCTAATAAAAATTGCAATAATACTTATTATTCAAGACTTTAAAAGAAATGTGTACATCTTACTATAATATTCTAACTGTTAACATTATGTAAACAATAAACATTAATGTTTAAGTTAGTAATGTTAACTATTGAATAATATTATTATTAAATAATAATAATAATAATTATTATTATCATTAACAATTTTTACAATTAACATTAAAAAATAAACATAATGTGATACTAGGTATCATTCTTTTCAGTTACGAATTTTGGGCATATTTTATTTTTTTGCAATAAACGATAATAACATTATTATTAAATTAACTATAAAAATAAACTAATAATTAATTAAATACATGCATATATTTAAAAAAAAGTAACATTTATTGTTTTCTAATTGCTGTCAGTCACTTAAAATTTTAGTTTATCAAGTTATTAATAATTATTTTTAATTTAATTTTTTTAACGTGAATAACATTATTTATAAGTAATACGTTACTTAGCAATTTGTTTAAAGATCTATGTTTTAATTAACAAATTTGCTGCAAATTTGTTAAACATATAAGTAGTTGTAATTAAAACACATTACTAATTACAAAATGTTATTAAATATATATTTTACAGTAGGCAACGTATATCATTCCAGTTAGGTTTTTTAATATATTTGTTTGTAAAATAAATTAATGTTTATTTTTAAAATAACAATTTTTATTTAAACATTACAAATATATAATTATGCGCTACAATTTTTAATAAATGTATAACCTTGATACATATGTTGGTAATGCAATGCCCAAACTTTAACTTTTTTTAATAAAAATTTATTTTTTTAATCTAAATTTTTAAAACATATTATATTTTTATCCGCTTAATTGTTATATTATTATATTAATTACAATAAATAGATTGTTATAAAAAATAATTAAACAACTAGCATAACTATACAAAGTTAGTTTGACAACAATTAACTTTGTATTAAATGTACAAAAACCTTAATAATATAATAATTAAAAAAAAACAACTACTAACATTAACAAAAACGTTTTAATAAAATTTATAAAAAATTATTGTAAAATTATCTTTAATATTGTAATTAAAAATTAGTTACTTGATAGTTAAAACCTATGCAAAAAAAATTAAATTAACACGTAAATTATAATATGTTTTACTAATTATTTAAAAATAAGTAAATAAAAATTATACAATTTTAGTTTGTAAGTATTACTTACTCACATAATTTAAACTAAAATAATTTAAAATAGGTTTGGTTGTTATACTTGAATTATTAGTAATCTGGAAGTTATATAAAAAAATTTTTTTTTAAAGTAAACAATAGTTGGATAACGGTAAACAATGTAAATAAAATACTACTATTTTTTATTTAGATGAGCAAATTGCAATTGTTAAGTAAACAATATAATAAAACAACATTTCTCATAAACCAACAAAATAATCGAACGTTGTATATTTATTAGATAATAATAAGCAATATAAATAAAATAGTATTGAGTTTTATTTATATAAGTGAATTGCGACTTTGAATAATGAAACAAATTTTTTTATGAATCCACAAAATAATCAAACGTTGTATAATTAATGATATTAGGGACAGTATAGATATTTATGTATATTTTTAAATTATTTTTAAAACCTTTAAAATTTTAATTTTTTTATAAATTTATTTGTAAATTATTCCATAAAATAAATATTTAATTAAAAAATAATTTTGGTTTTAGATATATTTATAATGCAATTCTTTATGTTTTAACGTACGTTTAAATTTGTTTGCATCAAATTTTATTAAATAGTTTAAATTATTATTGAAAATTGTTTTATGGAACAAATAGAATTTTTTGAATTCTTCCTAACCATAGAAGTTGAAAATTGAGCAATTAATTTTTTTATAGTCTATGTTTAATGAAAATCTAATAATCATTTAAAAAAAAATTATTTTTAAACATATTTAAAAAAAGCTATTTTGTTTTCTTTAAGAATACATATTTCATTTGCTGGTCCTAAAATGTTTTTGCATTTGTTAGTAATTTGAGATACATGCTCTAAAAATTGTAAGTCTTTTTAAATAGTAGGTATCCAAGTCTTTAATTATTGAAATTGTTTTTATTGTGTAATGACCCAAACTGATTAGATGTACAAAACGTCTGCCAAATAAATTATAGAAAAAATAATTAAGGTTTACTTTAATTTAGTAATTAATGCTCTATTGATAAAAAATTAATAAATTTTTTTGTGTGTTGCAGTGCGTCATATCTAAGTTTTTATTGTTATATTTGTAAGCAATTTTAATATCATCTGCAAAAATAAATATTTCACCGTATGTTATTGTTTTATCTAGGTTGTTAATATTGAAATTAAAAACGAATAGGACCTAATACACTACCTTGTATAATCGCGTTACTATTACTTGGGTTTTGTTTCTCAAAAACAATTTTAATTATAAAAGAAGTGGGTTAAAAATGCTATATAAATTAATTTTTTGAATAAGTTTATTGTAAAGTACTTTATTAAATGCATTTTGTAAGTCAATGTACATATTTTTGTTGGCTTTTTTTTGTATGATATAATCAAAGATTTTGATCTGACAATTAAAAATTAATTTTTTTTTAGTAAATCCATGTTGGGATAGATTCAGTAAATTATTGTTTGTTAAGTGATTTATGATTTTAGACTTGATTATTTTTTTTATAATGCAAGAGATTATTAATATAATGTTTATAGGTGTATAATTATTCAAATTAATTTTATTACCGTTTTTAAAGATAGGCGTATAATGTCTCACGTTTTAAAATAATAAAAACGTTTTTTAATTACATTGAGGTCTGGACTATATAAAATAAACTTTTTGTTATTCAAAGTTTTTGTAGTTTAAATAAAAAAAGTATAGTAAACTGTAAGTTATGTTAAAATATATATTATCATTTGAAAGTATGTAAAAAAGCATTGTTTTAAATATTTGCTAATTGTTTTGTAGCATTTTTAAACAACACAATATAAAAACAAATTTTTAAATATTTGTATAAATTTAACTCTGTTCAAATTGCCACTAATACGCATTTATTTTAAAGACTAATTGTAGTTAATTGCAAAACATTATTTAACACAATTTTTATAGCAGTACAATTGTGATAAAGTAGAAACGTTAAATTATAAATAACCTTTAAATTATTACTTTAAATGCTGATAAAATATTTCACATTTATTTGTAAATTATATTAATTTTAAAAATAACAAAAAATAATCCTTGAACATTTTAGGAAACTCCACTTGTTGTAATTTATAAGCACAACTAAGTAGAAATATTATAACAATTACTATAAGAATAAAAATTTTAAATTGCATTGTGTTTTTTACAATTGAATATAAATAACCTTTAAAGTATTATTTTTTTAATTTTAAATAGATTTATTATTCTATGTTTTTAAGCTGCATAATTGTAAACTGATAATTTTGTTTAATTTTTGAATGTTTTTTTTACTAATTGAAGCTTGTTTTATCGTTTAAAATATTAAACGCAGTGTCGCAGTGATCTAGCGGTACAGCGCTATAGATTAAATTTACACTACCGGCACTAAAATGCAAACCTACATTTGGCTGCACGATGTTTTTTGTAAAAAATTCAAAATACCAAACATAAAATAAAATAAAAAATAAAATATGTTTATGCATTTTGTAATTGTTTTAATTTTTGTGCCTCTTTTATAAAAAAATTAAAGTAATTTATAATTGTGGGCTGTTTTAAACATAAGTATTAAGTGCGCAAAAATAAAAAGGCATTTTCATTAAAAATAATAAATTTAACTAGAAAATGTAAAAGTTTAGGCTTTGCATTACCAACTTATGTGTTAAAATTATATATTTATTTAAAAATGTAACGTTTTAATTAAATTTTTATAATGTGTAAAAATTGTTATTTTAAAAATATACATTAATTTGTTTTACAAATAAATATATTTAAAACATTTAACTAAAATAAAATACGTTGCCTACTGTTTATAAAACAATGTTATGTATTATAGTTCTTACCGCCTTTTGCT
This sequence comes from Cardicola forsteri, assembly GCA_025895645.1. NCBI lineage: Eukaryota > Metazoa > Platyhelminthes > Trematoda > Strigeidida > Aporocotylidae > Cardicola > Cardicola forsteri. Next base: position 27,111 of record JAKXYG010000422.1, on the reverse strand, counting down.
ACATAATTAATATTGATTAAAATATAAGTTAATTTTTTTATTTGTTTTTATTTTATAAGCAAATTTATGTTATGGTAACAACATTAACTTGTCGCAAAATATTCTGAATTTAATTAATTTTATGTTGGTATTGCCATCATCAACATATTTATTTTGGCTTAGGTATGCTAAACAATTTAGTTAATAAAATGCTTTTTTTAATTAATTAAATACAATATTAAATAAATAATTATGTTTTTGTTTATGTATTTTATTTAATAAGTTTTTTTTATATAATAAAAAGCATTTTATCTGCATAAGTCTGAACTGATTACCACTATTACCGTTTTAAATATAATATATTTTGTTAGTACAACTAAATTAAACGGTTGATTAACGCAATTGTACTTTGTTTAACATACCAAATTAAAAACTATTAATAATAAAAATAACAACTAATGTTTTGTAGTAAAAACATAATATATTGCATACATATCAGTTGATGTATAAATAATCAATATACCAAACACTGTTATATTTAATAAAAAAATACACAAAAACATAAATGAAACAATTATGTGTATTGTAAACAATGTAAACAATTAATTTATTTTTAAAAAATATGTTTAACAGTTATTATTAAAAATTGTTTGTTAAAAAACGTTAAAAAATATAAATATTATTAGTTTGTTATAACAAAATTTAAATTGTTTTGTTTAAACAGAACTGGTAACATTATGTTTAAAATTGTCATAAGCGTACAACACTTATGTTTTTGTCATTCTTTTGTATATTTTGGTAATAACAATTATTATAATTCGGTATATAAATAATTTGTTTTATTGTATCAAAATTAGTTTATGTGTTTGCTTGCAAATAAACCAGCTTGAAGAAATGTGGTATAGTAAATTTTCTATTATAAAATTAGTGTTTTGTAGTAATAATTAGCAGTAATAAACATATTAATATTATTATTATTATTACAATGTTATTATTATTACAACATTTTTTTTTAAATAAGCATAGAGCAATAAGATAACAATTACAACAAAAATTTACAACAAAATTTTGTAATTAAAAGGGAACATAAAACAACAAAATGTTTTCATGTATTTGAACATTGTGCCAAACGTTTTGCTTGTGCTTATAAAACATTCATTTCAATTAGATCTTTCCGAATATTTTTTATCCAATTTTTTTTAATTTGTTAATTTTTTTTTACTTTTCACAATTGTATATTTCAAAACCGTTTTTGTTGGTTTTTTGGGCGGTAAACGTACATTTTGATCAAGCAATTTTTTTTGTTTAATGGTAATACTGTTATAAAGTAAACAAAAGTCAGTTCTTTTTATAATTACATTATTTAAAATGTGATTGCGTTAGGTAATCTTTAAAGTACTTTTAAGACACCGGTAATAAAAAACATCCACTTTCTTATTAATCCTGTCCGTACGTTTCTACGTTTTACTACCATATATTGCGGTAGAAATAATTATTGATACATACAAACAAGGTTTTGTTTTTAGGCAAATGAAAAAACAGAATTATATTAATATGAGTCTATTAAAGACTGATATTGCTTTACTAAATCTGGCTTTAACATTAATTTTGGTTTTTCCGTCTTTACCAATAATGCTTTCCAGATATGTAAAGGAATTAACAATATCAATATTTTGTCCACTAATTTTGATGAGCAAATTATTGTTTGATTTTATGTACAACATTTTTGTCTTTAAACAATTAATATGTAAATCAATACGAGAACTAATATCACTGAGTCGTGTTGTCATATTTTGCATTATTTCTGGGGTTTTACTGAGTAGACAAATATTATTTGCAAAATACAAATCCAATAATCTGCTTTGGTTCTATTTGATACCATAAGACAAATTATTTATGGATTGAGTTATAATAAAATTAATTACCAGAAAAAACAAAAACAGTAACAAAATACATCCTTAACATACTCCCGTAACAATTCCAAACATAGCAGTATGACCACTTTTTGTTTAAACACAGCAACTTGAATTATGTTATAGCAAACGCATAATATTTACATATTTCAACGGTATTCCGTAAAACTTAACAATTTTTCACAAAGATTATTGATGAATACTGTCAAAAGGTTTTATAAAATTAATGAAAATGATTGTTAGTAATTGTTAAAATGTTTTACTTTGTTTAATAATGTTACAAAGGGTAAGTAGTTGTTCAATACATTTTTTTCCTTTCCAAAAATCTGCTTGTTGTTCTCAAATGTGTTTATCAACCGCATTATTTAAACAATTTTAAATTACTTTGCAAAACACTTTACTAGGAGCGGACAATAAGGTTATTCCGCGCCAATTATTGCAATTAGTCAAACTTCCTTTTTTAAAAAAGGTAACAATTATTTCTTGCCGCCAATCATAAAAAACTTGTTCATTATGCCAAATAACATTAAAAAAATAAACAAACTTATTTGCTACAACACTGCCTACGTGTTTGAGCATATTTTTCTTGTTTTCTTGTTTTTTAACTTTTAAATTGCATAAATCCCTTTAGTTACATAAATGTTATTAATGCATAGTTTCGGATTTTTAGTCACATTTATATCATTATCATAATCAAAATCTATAAAAGTATTTAGCATAATCTGATTAAGTACTTCTTTAAAATGTTTTATTTATTAAAGTAATTGCTCATTATTTGTTAAAAGCAAACAACTATTTTTTTCTTTAATTAGAATATCGGTGTTTTTTTTAACTCCCGATAGTTGTTTTACAATTTCGTGCAGATTTTTTAAATTATTTTTTGCTGCTGCCTTATGTGCTTCTTTGCATCTATTTTCTAGCCAATTATTATTATTTTTGCGGCAGCTTTTTTTAACCTGTTTATATAATGTTCTGTATTTATTATTAATTATTTTCAAAATAACAACTTTGTTAAATTAAGCATTTTCTAATTTTGTTTTCTTTCTAAAATTAATTAAATTTTATGAGGCTTATGAAATCCATTGTATTTTTGTAGAATGACATTTTCTACCTAGCATATTTGTTGCACAGTCTGTAATTGTTTTATAAATCAATTTCCATTAATCATCAGACTTTTCTACTTTTTTTTAATTTTTAAATTTTTTTTTTAAATTGTAAAATTGATTTGAGATATTTAACTGTTTAAGCTTCTTACACAAAAATAGATGTATTTTTTGCGGTTTATATTGTTGTTAATTTTAAACAAAATTTTTTAACAAAAAGATTGTGATTACAACCAACATCTTAACCAACATATTTAATGTTTTTTTATATATTAATTTTATATAATTAATAATTTTTTACCAAAAATAATTTTTTAATTTTTATTTACTAAAAATGGAGTGAATATTTTAAACTTGTTTTAACATTGAATTATTTTGTAAGCTAAAATCATTTGTATTACCTGTTTTTTGCGGTGTAATTTTTACAAATATTTATAAATTAACACTATAAAAATTAAGTTATTTTATTCCCATTACTACAAGTGCTGTAAGCTTGCTCAACTATGTTTATGGGTCAGCCTTGTATTGTATTATTTTAAAAATTGGTAAGTTAAACATTTTGTGTCTGCATAGTCTAAAAATACGTCGCTTAATTTAGACTTTAGTGAGCATAAATTTAAATTCCAAAACCGGTATTAAACTTTGCGTTTACATTCGGTTTAACTAAAATATTTAAAACTGTTTTTTGTACAACATTTACAGTAATAAACATAAAATAAAATAAAAAAATAAATAAAACAATATGCTATTTTGTAAAAAAAAATATTTTTTAAATCATTCCAAATAAAGGTAAATAATAATTTTAGAACGTAATTAAAATTATTTTTAGTTATTTAAAAAAATATTATTTAACTAATTAAAGATTTAATTGTACTGACTATTAGTGTATGTATAGTAAAATTATACTAAACCTTAAATAAACGTTTTTAATAAATTTTTATTATATTAGTTTAAATGTTTAACTAATTTTATTTAAAAAATGACTACAAATACCAAATGTTTTTAATTAACAATGTATTTTCCACATTGGTCTCTAAATTCACACTATCAAAATAAGTGATTTTTTTTAAGTTGCACGAGTGCTGTAAACTTGCTCAATCCAATTTATGGGTATATCTTGTATTGCATTATTTCAAAGATTAGTACATTAAAAATTGTGTGCCTGTGAGGTTTAGCCGTACAGCGCTTAATTTAAATTTTTTTAGCACACATTTTAGCACTAAATTGAGGATCTACGTTTGGTTTTGTTAAAATGTTTATTGTTGTTTTTTGTAAAACATTTAAATTAATAATTTTTAAATAAAAATATGCAAAAAAAATACCATATACCATTTTGTAAAATAAATAATGTTAACATTATTTTAAACAAAGAAAAATAATATTGATTAAAAGTTATTAGTATTATTTTTAATTGTTTTCAATTGTCCAACTATTTACCTAGTTTAAAATTTTAATTATACTTACTATTAGTGTCTGTATAATAAAATAATATTAAACATTAATTAAAAATTTTTAATAAATATTTGTTATATTAATTTAAATGTTAAATTATACATGTTGCAATAAAAATGTATAATAGTTATTACGTTATATTTTAAAATAAACTATGTTTGTTTATTTGCGTAGCAATAATCCTATAACTTTGTCAATTTAACCTTGATGTGGTCATGAAATATCTAAAAATTCTCTTTTTTACAAAATTGTAAAATTAAAATAATTAAAAATTAATAATAATAAAAACTTTTATATATTTAAATAAGCTTATAAATTTATATTTTTTTGTAAATAGTAGAAAAAAATAACAAATTTTAATATTTATCTTTATTTAGAGTTTAATAATAATAAAAAAAATTTATTCAAAAACAACAAAAAAAAATTTTTTTTTTTAATTATACCTAAAAATATATATGTATACGCTAACAAAAAGTAATAAAAATATTAAATGTTTTTATTGAAATTATTACAATAGTTGGTATTATAAACATGTTATTAATAAATAAAAAATAATTTCTATTAAGTTTATAGGTATGCATAATAAATTTTATTACATAAACCTATAAAACCAAACTTTAAAAACAAAAACAAATTGTAAACGTAATTTAATGTTTTTAATGACAAAAAATTATATTTTTAAATTATTATTTATAAAAAAAATGATATTAGTGTTTTTATTTTATATTTACATTTTTGGAATTTATCATTAATATTATTTTAGGGGTTTAGCTTTCAGCACACAAACTAGTACAATATTAAAAACAGTACAATTAACATATTTAACATTAGTAAATATAATACAGTAACAAATTAAAAGATATTTAACAATTTTTCTATTAACGGATAGGATATTAATTTAAACAGACTACAGTAGATGTTTTACGGTGTTAAAAATGCAGTATTTTAAATGACACTTTAAATTAATTAATGATTATAACGTGCATTTTTAATTTAATAATAGAAAACAGAATTATAAAATAACTATATAAAATAAAATTTAAAACAATTAATAATATAACAATTAGAAATATAGTCACATATATTTTTTAATCGTAAAATAATAACTAATATAACCATCCAATTAAAATACACACAAATATATACTGTTAATTGTATTGTATTTTTATAATTGTACATATTTTTATGTGCTAAGGCTACTTTTACTAACATATTTAATTTAATAACTGTAAATAAATAATAAAATAAAATTATATATATATATATATATATTGCAAAAAAATTGAAACCTTTAACAAAATACGCACTACACTTAACTTTGGAATGTTGAGTGCGAAATCCGTAAATAGCAGCACATACATTTGTAGTTCTATTTTTTTCTAAAATTATTTAAGATAAATTTTATACGTTTTGGTAAACTGCATTAATCTAAGCTAAATTAAACATAAAATATTCTAAATAAATTTTTTTTTCGCAATGTTATGCAGTTTTTAAAAACTCAGTATACATTTTTTCTAAATTGTTAATGTTTACTTTCTTTAATATTATTATTCAATAATTTTTAATTTTTATAATAATAAAATAAACATAATTTTTGCTTGTAAATCCACTTAGTCTGTTTATGTATAATTGCTTAAATGTTTTATTTACAAAAAAATTCTACACAGTAAACACACTTATTTTATAAATTTTCAAAATTTTTAAATATCCCTTGTTTTTTAACCTAAAATGTTACTAAATTAATTTTATTAATTAAAAATTTTTTAGCGTAATTCTATGTAAATATTGATAAATAAACTAGACAAAATTACCAATAAATTTGAAAATTTTTAAACTGGCTACATTGACCTTATTCATTAAATTATATATTTTTTATTTTACCAATTATTATCAAAAACAGGATTTTTAAAATTATTTATATTAAATTATTATTAATTTTTTTTTATTTGATTAATCAAATGTTTAGTGTCAAAATCCTTGTTCATATGAGGCATGTATTTTTAGAAAAAATAATAATCTAAAAATTAAATATTTTTTTTATTAATTAATTTAATAAATATATTAAATATTAAAACAATTTAAATTTGCTATTGCAAAATAATTTCAGTTTGAATATTGCAATCAGTCATTGTTTTTTATTATAATAAATTTAAAAAAATAATTTTTATTTACTAAACAACATTTATAAAATGCAAATTTTTTTATTTATTTTTAAAATGCTAAATAATGTATTCTAAAAACAAACATAAAACTTTTTTATATAAATATGCAAATGGATTGCTTCCTATTGTTAACAAAAAAATTTTTTTATTTTTAATTAATACAAGTTTAACTTTTAATTTTTGAAATTCGTCAAATCTTTATATGGCTTTTTATTAACAAATAACTAGTTTTTTTTAAATTGTATTTCTAAAATCTAAAGATAAGTTTGATGTAAAAATATTAATAATATTGATTCTTGTACATATCAGATAAGCATGGTTGGTAAAAATAGAAGAACGGAAATTGACTCAGTCTTAAAAAGGCAATTTCAGTTTTCAATAAAGTCAAATCAATGTGGTCATGTTTATTTATTTGCCTGAAGAGAAATTTTGTTTGTATGCATTAATAATTATTATTTCATGCTTATTTTTTTATAACAAAAGGGTTTTGTAATAATAATAATAAAAACAAATTGCATTACCAAATTTTTATTTAGACAATATTAAATTGTATATTACAATTTGCATACAATTATAAAATGCATTATAATACACATTATTGCGTTACAAATACAAATAATACAAAATTTAAAATGCATAACGTTGAATAAAATAATTTTATATTTATAAATATCAAACATTATAATATTTAATATTTTTTTTAATCATAGTTAGCTATACAAATAATTTGTTATAAAAAAGATTACAAATTTTAACAGTTTAGTTTATTTAAATGTAGTTTATAATTTATATATATATATATATAATATATTTAATGTTGTTTTGTTTTTACACTGTTTTTAAAACAATTTATTCCTTTTGTATTATTAAATTTATGTATTTTATAATTTTTAATAATAGTAACTCGTTTTTATTTAGTGTATTTTGTAATACAAATATTTAGCAATTAAAAAACAGTTTAAATTTAATGTTAAGCTAGCATAAAAACAAATAAATAAAAGAACAATTATTTTTTTTAATATAGAAATTAATTATTGTTTTTATGCCAAGCACAGCATTAATAAAAAACATAATAAAATGTATTATTTGTGTAATATATTCAGCAAGCAAACACAACTAAAATAAGGGATTAAAAAAACTCAATTTTTAATTTTGATAAACAAATTTGCATAATCTTTTTTAAATTATAAGTTTATGTTAATATACTATTACTTTTATTACATTTAGTTGACAATAATAACTAGTATTTCAATTGTTTGTTGTGATTTTATCTATGTCTTACTAAAAATATTTTTACTTACTAAAATTATTTTTATTGGAAAATTATGTTTATACATAAAATAAAATTATAAAATGAATTATATTTTATTTACTATATTATTTAATATTAATCTGTAATAAATGTTCAATATTTTTAACAAGTTTCATTATATTTTACCTATGTGTGCTTTGTATTTTAAATTTAAACAAACGATCTTAAATAAAATATAAATTAAAATAACTTTTTTACATAACAAAACAAAGTTTTTGGTTATTTTTTATTACGTTTGGTGTTAAGATATTTTAAAACATTATGATTATTTTTTTGCGTAATAATGTTTCTGCTACAAACCTTTTTTTTATTTAAATTTAAAACATTTTTACTATATTATTATTGGTCTTCTGTAAATAAAAATAATAATTATTAGTTTTTTATAATAAATTTAAATTTAATGGAAACAACAATAATAATGTTGTTTTTTTAAATGTATTGTAATTAAAATTTTTACTAAAAATATGTTTACTTAAACTGCAAACATTTATATTGGTTGAACCTATAGTTTTGCAAATTCATAAACAAAATGTTTATAACAAATTATATTTTTATAATTATAACATATTGCTTTATTATTAGTTAACAATAAAATGTTTAATATTTTAAAAACATAATTATTTTGTGCACTCTTGTATTATGAACCTAAATAAGCATCCTTAATCAAGATGTATAAAAAACCTTTTATTTATTATATTTTACAGTATTTTTATTTTTATATAATTGACCAGTTAATGTTTTTTATTTGTTTAATACAATTGTTTAAATTTAATTTTAATTTTGTGTTTAGGTTTAAAACTAGTTATATTTGTTTATTTTAAAAATTATAAAAACGTTAATTATTAATATTTATATTGCGTAACTATTATCTAATTGTAAACAATTGTTTATAGTAAACTAAAATTATATGTAAAATAAACGTTTTTAAATATCGCGATTTTTTTAATTTTGTTAAAACGTAAATATACTTTAACACTTAGAAATAAATTTTATTTTAAGTGCATTACAAATTACAAACAACACACTACTCTAACAAATTGGATTACTAAAAATATTAATTATTAAATTACACTAATCAAAAATTATATTTAGTTTTATTGCTAATAAATTGCACCTGATATTAATAATTGTGAGAACATTATTACCAAAATCGTAATAAAATAATAAAATAGCCAAATAATAATGTATGCAATGCATTACAATTTTTAAATGCATGTTACAATTAAACGTTTTTAATACTGTTATCTATGCAATAACAATTTTAGTGTTTTAAGATTTTAAACTAGTTTAATACAATACGTTTTTTGTCAAAAATGTTAATTTAAAAATTTTATAAATATATAAAAACGTTCATAAATAATTTACGTAATTTTTCAATTTAGTGTTTTCTATGTCAATTTTTAAAAAATAAAAAAAATATTTTTAATAATTATGCAATTCCATATTTTAAAAAATATGTTTATTTATTTTAAATTCCTATTGTTTAATTATAATATAACAACAACGTTGTTTTATTTGTTTGCGTATTAACGTTTTGGCGTTAATGCTAAACGCATTTTTTTCTGCAAACTTAATCTTAGGGTTGATTATATGTTTACCATTTTTGAGTTATTATTATTATTTATATTGTATAATTACTATTAATCGTAGACAATTATTTATTGTAAACTTACATTATATGTAAACTGTATGTTTTTTTAAAATATTGCGTTCTTTTAAATTGTGTTAAATTTAAATATATAGTAATTTAATTACAAGTAGATTAAAAACATAAATAATTAAATAATTAAATAAATCTAACAAATAAAATATTAAATTATAAAGATAAAAAACACACTAAAAACATTGTAACTAATGTTTGTTACAGAAAAAGTGCATTTAATGTTAATAATTACTGCAAAACATAAAAAAACATTAAGAAAACATTTTTAAATAATTTCTTAACAAATTATTACTTTTTAATACTACATATAATATATTAACATTGCAAAAATATGTCAAAATAACAGTTTTTATTACTATTTGTTACTTGTATAATTTGTATATTGTTTTTTTTTTAATTTTTTTCTAAATTTTATGTTTGCTACTTTAAATGTTTACGGGAAATATCTTTCATAAGTAGACATTTTAACAAAACTGAACGTGGGTCCATATTTTAGTGCCGGTAGAGGAATTCGAACCCATGCCTACCGAGGTTTTATGATTTGAGATATAGAACAATATAATAAAATTATAATTTAAAATGCTTTGATTTTGTTAATAATTACATATATTAAGTTTTAAAACATTTTATGTTTTTAAATTTGTCTAACAATACCTAACAATACATTTTACGTATAATAATTGTAAATAACCAACTTTTATTAATTTTTAATTTATCAGCTTTGGTTCTATTTAATTTTGTTAATAATTATCTAATTTTTATTTTAAATTTATTTTATTTTTTTTTAAACACGAAATAAAAAAATGGTTGCATATGTTTTGGTTTTTAAGAGCATACTTATAATTTTTTTAAATTGTATTTAAAGTTTTCCATTTTTGTTATTATAAAAATGTGTTTGTTATATTTTTGTCACTATATAATTAAAAATGTTGTTTAATGTTTTTAAAAAAAATGTTTTATTTATATCCAAATGTTTTTTTGTAAACCAGTTTTAAAACAAAGTAGAATAAAATAAAAAAAATGTATATTAATTGTACAATTTAAATTATGTAAAATTTACATTATTAACCAAAATGTGTAAAAACATTTTGACACTTGCAGTGCAAAAATAAAAACACAGCCATATTTTGTATAATTTTATTTTAGTTATTTATTGTAGATATATATATATATATATATATATTTATAAATACATACCTAATATAATATTTTAGCAATGTAACATTATTTGCATAAGTAGTTTCTAATTATAATATGTAAAAATTTTAAGCATGATGCCTCTATTTTATAAAACTTAAATTAAAAACATAATTTGTTAAAAAAAAATGTTGTTGGTTAAAAAACACTATTATGTAAACTACATGTTAAATATTAATTAAATGTATACTATTATTAGTCAGTAAACACTAGGCAAATGTATGTACAAAAGATATCATCTTCCTTTTAATAATCATTAATTTTTTTGTTAATTAGAAATTAACATTATTCAGCTAAACTAAATATAACTAACTAGTTTTTTGGACATGTAAAATTTAAATAAACAAATTATAATAAATAATTAACTATTATGTACTAATTGTAGAATTATGTAAGTGTTTTTGTAAAAAATATGTATAGAACTAATAGTAATATTAATAATAATATTTTTGTTATTTTTAATAATTATATTAAAACCTTTAATAATAATATATTTTTTTTCTTTTAATTAAATATTTATATAATTTTAATGGTATCTACTTTTTAATGCTATTATTATTTATATAAAAATTATAACTTTATATTAACAAACAATTTATTAATTTGACAATATACTTGGTTGAGTTTTATTACAATTTTTTTTTAAAAACATAAATTAAATATAATAATTTATTAAAAAATAAGAAACAAGTTTTGTAATTACATATTTTATAAAACGTTATTATTATTGTTATATATGTTAATTGTTTATTATCAATTAACGTATGCATATAAATCTTAAATAATAAAAAACAAATATGTTATATAATATTGATTAATATAATAAAAATAAATATTGTTAATATTATTATTATTATTACAAATTTTATAGTTAATGTAGGAAAATAAACGCACTATGATACGTTATAACATTATGTTCTAGTTACTTATTTTAAACATATTTAATTCTTTTCTGAACATACTTTAAATAATATCTAAGCAACACACATTGAGAGTAATTGTTGTACGTCATAGATTTTTTCATTGTTTTAAATTGTCAAAAATTTAAGTACATTTTATTGAATTGGGATTTAGTTTTCTAATTGGTTTGTTTTTTAGTTAATTTTTAATTAAATATTTTAAGCACTATTTAGTGTAATGTTTTTGCTTTTACTTTATTTTGCATTCAAAATATTTTGAGCACCGGACTGAACGTAAGGTAGTTATTCCCATTAAAAGGCGATAAAAAATGCTATTCACTCTTATAAAATAAATACTAACAGTAAGTTTTATCACCGTATATATGTGCACAATTATAAAAAATATTAAAAATTTTTACAAATGCATTTTTTATTTAAAACAAAAATAAAAAATCAGCGGATTTTGTAAAACCAAGCAACTTAATTTTTACATATTTTTTGTAAAACTAAAACATTAAATTGTCTAGCACGTTTTACGGTTAAATTAAAAATCAATAAATATGTTTTAACCACACTGAATTTAAAGCACAAATACACAGGTTTAAGTAAAGAAATTGCATTTCATCTTAACAAAAGAAAACTATCCAAGAATAAAAAATTAGAGTTAAAAATATTATTTATGCCAATATGTCCTATTTTTCAATTCTAGATATACGTTTGTGACAAATTAAAAAAAAATCAGAATAAGGCTTTTGTATAATGTTGGGTAAAAATTGGGTAACAATCCAATGCAATTTTTTGTAAACCTTAAAAAAACACTGTCTTGTTTAAAGAAAGAAATATTAGTGTTACTCTACTTTGTATAAGTATGCTTACGTTTTGATGTATAATTATGCAGAAAAAAATATTTTGTATTTGTATATAAAAAAAGATTTTTTTTGTATTTTTACTAATTTAAATAAATTATATTATATTGTGTTTGTTTTTGTTTAAAGCATTTGCAATTGTTAGAATAATAACAGTAAAATATTATTAAAAAAATTGTTTATGTTTTAATTAATGACCTAAGTTGACGCGTGTAAAAAAACTTGTATAAATAACCCTTTTTTACCAATAAAATAGGTACTGTACAATAGTAATAGTAATTAGTAAAATATGTGTTAGTTTGTTTTAATAAATAACTAAAATCAAATATTTATGTAGCTATTACTTTAATAATTTTGCTTTGTTGCTTTAAAATAACACTAGTAGTACACTTATCAATTTTAGTTCTTTTGAGAATCGACCTAGTTTTTTTATAAAAACATATTTGACCTAATATATGTAAAGTATAATTAACAATTTTTATTTATTTTACCAAATTGCATTACTTTTGTTGTAGTAACAACAGTTATTAACAGTTAAATATACCGCACATTAATTAATTTTGGTAATTATAACTATAATCACTTTATAGATATTAAATAAATAATTTAATTTTTTTAAAAAGTATAATATTCTAACTCCGCCTAGTTTTGATCAAAAATGATTTAATCTAGCCAGTCTCAAGCCTGAATAAAAAAAAATTGTTTATACGCAAGGTTAGCAACCTGGCCTTTGTTAAAATTTATACTGCTACAAAAACAATAATAGTACGCTATTTTGGCAAATAACGGCAAAGAAATAATTGCACGTATTTAGATAACAAAGTTACACAAATAACAGGGTTCAGTAAAAACTAAAAAAACTTAATTTTTGATTTGACAACACTTTTGTTGTTTACAAAATATACACAAGACAACGTGGGTTTCTCCAGATGGAAAAACAACAAACGAAATTGACTATATTTGTATTAGCACAAAATGGCGATTTTCATTGCAAGATGTACGTGCATATCGCGGTGCAGATGTTGGTTCTGATCACAATTTTAATGTTGGAAAATTTCGTTTATAAATAAAAACAATAGAAACCACAAAAACATTACATCCATTTTCGTGTGAGAAGCTTAAACAGTTAAATATCTTAAATCAATTTTACAATTCCTTAAAAAATACATTTCAAAATCTGAAAAAGATAGAAAAGTCTGATGATTAATGGAAATTGTTTCATAAAACAATCACAGACTGTGCAGCAAATTTGCTAGGTAGAAGATGTCACTCTACAAAGAAACAATGGATTTTATCAGTCTCCTGGAATTTAATTGATTTCAGAAAGAAAACAAAATTAGAGAGAGATCAATTTAACTATCCTGTTATTTGGAAAATATTTGATGATAAATATAAAATTTTAGATTAACAGGTTAAAAAAACTGCCGCAAAGATAAGAATGATTGGTTAGAAAAACAGATGCAGAGAAGCAGATAAGGCAGCAGCAAAAAATGATTCCAAAATTCTGTATAAAATTGTAAAACAACTGTCAGGAGTTAGAAAGAACACCGATATTTCAATCAGAGGAAAAAATAGTCGTTTACTTCTAACAAATGATGAGCAATCATCTAGATGGGTAGAACATTTTAAAAAAGTACTAATTAAGCCCATGCCAAATACTCTCATAGATTTTGATAATGATATAAATGTGACTCAAAATCCGGAAATATGTATTGATGACATTTTTTTAACTGAAGTAATTTATGCAATTTAAAGGTTGAAAAACAATAAAGCAGGAGGACTTGACAAGATAACTGCAGAGATGCTCAAACAGGGAGAGGATGTTGTAGTAAGCGAGGTTGCTCATTTATTTAATGTTATATGGCATAATAAACAAGTTGAAATGATTAACGGCAAGGATTAACTGTTACAACCCTTACAACAATTACTGCAAAAAAGTAATTATTAAACTAAAACCTTTTTAGCAACTACATAGCGTACAAAAAAAACGTCACTTTAATTATAAAATATACAATACTATATAATAATAAAAAAAACTATAATTATATATACATATATATTGTAAATTAAAACATTATATAAATTATCAACGGGTGCAAAATCGGAAATAAAGTAAAATAATTAACATAATTTATAACGTCAACTATTAATAAAAGTACAGATTACACGCAATTTGTTTTGCCATCAAATAATTAAGGACATTACAATGTTTAAAAAATTTAATAATCTATGTGATCGCCTTTCTTTTAAACAACCTGATTCAGGCGTTTTAAAATGCAGTCAATGAGAGTGTTGATATATTTTTGTTTCGTTTTATATTGAACAACAAACCAAATGCGTTCACATAATTCCTTAATTTTGGTATGCTTGTTGATGCTGCGTTTTAGCATACTGAAAAATGTTTTAATAACATTAATATCCGGACTGTTAGGTGACAATTAAGTAAAAGATAGCATTTTTGCTTTTAGCCCCTCTACTGTCTAAATGTAAATATAAAGCAAATATAGTAAACTTAGATAAATATGACGTTACCTTTTTGAACGTATGACATAAAACATTGTTCTGAAAAACAGTAGTAACCCCCGTGTGCTGCATTTCATAATAAAAAACATTATTTATAACTAAAATATTTTTTTTATTATTTAAGGTACCAGATATAATTCTCCATTTGATAAGTTGATTATACTTAATACCAAACCAACACATTACTTGTCGAGGGTGGGCTTTCTTTCTAACAAACGAGAGTAAATATTTTTAAAAACTCGAGCCAAATGGTTTGTTCCAAATTACTGTTTTATCATCAAAGTATACGGAACGCCAATAACATAAGTGTCGTTCACTTCATTGTTTACAAAAGGTTAATCTGTTATCCTTTTGTTTTTTTTGTAATAAATGGCTTAATCTTTGGTGATTGTAAAGCTAAACCCGATTTAATTGCTCTGTTTCTTATAGTGAAATATGTAAAATTGTTTAAATTGTTTTTTTTTAGTTTCTGAAATAGGTTTATTATATTTTTTTAACTCTATAATAAATGTTTGGTCATCCGTACTTGTTGTTACACGTTTTCTTCCAACATTATCATAATTTCGTGGTTTTTAACTGTTGATAATCCAATAAATTGTTAAAAAGTTAACTCTATATAAATCTGTTAATCTTTTCGATAAAAATTCTTTATTTTTTAATTTTTTAATAACACGGTATTCATTTTCGGTAAGATGAAAACATTTTTTATCATTATTCTCTATTTGAAAAACAATGCAATCATTAAGCAGAACTAGCGAGTAAGCGGAATCTCAAAGTTAAACGTAAATAATAATTTATTAGATTTATTTTAAAATTTTTATTTAAAATTAAGAAAAAAAAATTTTTATTACTTTTATTTATATAGTTTAGAAAAATTAAATGTTCATTTTGATAATTATTATAACATCACAATCAGAACAGATTTGAATGTGTGTTTAATATCAATTTTAAAAATTAGTTATTGTTTATTTTTAATAAAATTAAGCACATAAAATAATAATAGACTAATTATTATAAAAATTGTAAAATTTATTTTATTATCTACGTTAATATAGAAGTAGCTTTTAAAATATGCTAATTTGGCCGACTCATCCTGCTTAAATAAAAATTTCTAAGTATATATAAAGGATCTATGAAACACTGTACATTATTTTTAATACCAGATATTTGTTTTTACGAAAAAACAATTGAACATAACAAATTAAATTAGATTTAATACCTTTGTAACTTTTTGCGTTAATTGTTAAAATAGTGTATTCTTCACAAAAAAACGGAAATCTGAATGACTGCAATAATTTGCGCGGAATAACCTTATTGTCTGTTTCTGGTAAAGTGTTTTGCAAAGTAATTTTAAATTGTATAACTAATGCGGTAAATAAACACATTTAAAAACAACAAGCAGGTTTAGATAGAAAAAAGTTGTATTAAACAAATGCTAACCCTTCGTAATATTATTGAGCAAATCAAAAAATTTCAGCAATTACTAACAACCAATTTTGTTAATTTTATAAAAGTTGTTGACAATGTTTATTAGAAATCTTTTTAAAAAATTGTTTATATTTACGGAATATCGTATAAATATGTGAATATTATGAGTTTGTTATACCAACATTCAAGTTGCTGTTTTCAAACAAAAAGTGGTCATACTGCTATGTCTGAAATTGTCGCGGGAGTACGTCAAGGATGTATTTTATTACCGTTTTTTTTGGTAATTAAATTTATTATGATTCAATCCATAAATAATTTGTTTTGTTGTATTAAAAAAAATCAAGGTAGATTAACGGAGTTGGATTTTGCAAATGATATTGATTAACTCCGTAAAACCTCAGAAATAATGCAAAATATGACAACACGACTTAGTGATATCAGTTTTTGTATTGGCTTACGGATTAATTGTTCAAAAACAAAAGTGTTGTGCATTAAACCAAACAATAATTTGCCTATTAAAATTAATAAACAAATTATTGATATTGTTGATCTCTTTACATATCTGGAAAGCATCATTAGTAAAGACAGACAAACCAAAATTGATGTTAAAGCCAGACTTGGTAAGACAAAGTCAGTTTTTAATAAACTCAAATCAATATGGTCATGTTCTTTTATTTGCCTAAAAACAAAACTTTGTTTGTATGCATCAATTATTATTCCTACGGCAATATATAGAAGTAAAACGTGGAAACGTACGGACAAGATTGATAAGGTAGTATATGTTTTTTATCGCCGGTGTCTTATAAGTATTTTAAAGATTACTTGGCGCAATCACATTTTAAATAATAAGATTATAAAAAAAACTAACTTTTGTTTATTTTATGACATCACTACCATTAAACAAAGAAAATTACTTAGCAAAATTCTACGTTTACCGCCCGAAAGACCAGTAAGAACGGTTTTAGAATAAACAATTGTAAATAGTAAAAAAAGGTTGGCAGACCAAAAAAAAACTTGACTAAGAATTATTTAAAAAGATTTAATTTTAAAAAAATGTTTTATGGGCAAAAACAAAACGTTTGGCAAAATGTTTAAATACATGGAAACATTTTGTTGTCTCACGTTCTCTTTGAATTACGATACTTTGATATTAATGTTTCTATAATTGTTATTTTATTGTCCCAATGCTTATTTTTTAAAGCAAAAGGGTTTTGTAATAATAATAAAAAGAAATAATATTTTTATATTTATACAATGAATTAAAAAATGTTTTTTAAATAATAATTTTTATTTGATATTAAGTAGAGTTAAAAGGGAATATATGCAATGCTGTAATAAAAAAAATAGCATTATTTTTATTAATAAAAAATTAATTAATGTTATTTTGACATTATAATACATTAAACGATTATATATGACTGTATATAAGTAAAGTAAATAGATCTAAATTATTTAAACAACGATCACACCTGCATTTATTATTTTGTGCAGTATTTAACTGTACATTTGTTGGTAAATCAAAAGTCTTGTAGAACTTTATTGACGGCTAAGCACATAACGGGTATTTTATGTAATTTTTACATTACGTGATAATGTAAAAATAACATTTTAATTTGGTTTAATAATACTGTTATTAAATTCTACCGTTAAATAGATATTTAATAAATTAACTATCCCTTATTTTAAGAAACATCATAAATTGACTGTTAGCAAAAAACAAGTTTAGTTAAATAACATTTATTACATTATAACAAATTATTAACATAATTTATAAAATATAATTGTTTGTTTTACTTTAAACAAAAATAAAAATAGTTTAAAAACAATTAGTACAAATAATCAGTAATTCAGTGCATATTTTATTCTCATTTTGTGTTATCTAAATGCAGTCATTCTAGAACTTGATACTTAATTTGCGTTAAAAAAAACAATTTTTATTTTTATTTGAAATAAAATGATTATAGTGAAATTATTATTCTGTTTGTATTAAACCATATGTATTAGTAACACATTGTAGCGTTACTATTATTTAACAATTATTTATTAATTACATTATTTTATAAATTATTTTAACATGTTTGTATTTTAAAATTTACTATTTTCAATCTTGGTCGATAATATATTTGTTGTTTTACTGCACCGATAGGTGCGATTTGCGTTAAAAATCGTGCCTTTGGAATATAACTTGGTTGTACCAACTCTCATTTCTGTTTTTGTCTGTTTATTTCATTGTTTTTGTGCTGCATATTGTATTGTCAATTTTTAACTTTAATATATTTAACATTAAATATTATGTTTTGATATAATCTTTACAAAGTACTTAATAATTCATATTTTTATAAATAGTCAAGAGTTATTAATTGATGTATATTTAAATTGGTGGGGACAACAGTAAACACGTTGTAGTTATTATTATTTTCTGATATTATTGTATTAATTAAACATATTAGCAATATATAGAATTAATATAAACTCTGCAGATAATTCGGCTATTTAAAGCCAACAATTACCACTTTATTTTAATTTACCACCATTCAATGCAGACGACCCGGAACTGTGGTTTGCACAAGCAGAATACTTATTTACAAGATATAATGTCAAATCACAAGAAGACAGATTTGCAACGGTTGCGGAGCATGTATCAAACCAAACAGCGCAAACAGTCCGGAAAATCCTTATAAACCGGCTAGAAGTAACACCATATGCAATCCTTAAACAAGCAATTTTAGAGAAAATTAATATTCTCAAGCACCAGAGGATTCTTAAACTTTTAGAGAAGGAACGTTTAGACGACCAACAATTGACAATGTTTTTAAATCAGCTGCAAAGATATTGTCGGGTAAACAGGTACAACACGGATTTCTACAAACTGTTTTCCTAAAAGCAATGCCGGAACATATTCGGTACATTTTGGCCAAACATGTTAATTTAATGAAGCTAGATGACCTGGCAAAATTAGCAGACAAAATTCTAGCCTTTAAAAACAGAAATAAATCGGTAATATCGCTAGTTCAGCAAGCTGATAGCTACTTGCTTCTGGAACAACTTCTAGACAGGGTATTTACATTGGAACTAAATAATTATAGCAACCGGTTGCGCAACCGCAGAAGCAACTACCGTTATAGGAGTAAATCTTGCGGCGAAACAAAGAAAAAACTGAAACACGTAAACCCTAAATGTTGCTAGTACCATCAAAATTACAGAGCCAAAGCACATTAATGCCAGTTTCCTTGTACATTTTCACTTTCAAGATTTTCTTCTGCAGCCAGAGTACCTAGGAAGACGGGAAACTAGTAGGCCGGCGCGTATTTGCAACGTCTGTGACCGGCAAAAAAAAAAGTCGCCTATTATTTGTCAGAGATTGCAAGTCACACAAGAAGTACCTAGTAGACACTGATGCTCAGCTTAGCGTTATTTCGGCGACGCCGTCAGATAGACTTCATCCCGTACAAACGTGTTTGATGGCAGCAAACAATACAAATATAGCTATATACGGAACAAAAAAATTACGTTAGATTTTGGTTTTTCTGATATGACATGAGATTTTACAATTGCCGACATACCATTTTCTATTATAGGAATTAAATTATTAATCGATGCAGAGAATTATCAGTTGGTTAATAAACATACCAAAGTCTCCGTCGTCTGTTTGCTAGCATCAATCCGCCCACTTTTAATGACACTGTTTCAACCGACTGGCACCGACTTCAAACACTTACTTTACGCCTTCCCAGGAATTTTGCGCCCTGATCCCTTTAACAACAAAGTAGTACATCAAATTAAACATATTATTCCAACATCTGGACCTGCAACATTTGCGAGATCTCGGCGACTGGCACCAGATAAATTGAAAATAGCCAAAAAAAAGTTTAAAAATATGATAGAACTAGAAATTATCAGACGCTCAAACAGTTCATGGGCCTCACCACTACACATGGTACCTAAAAAGTCAATAGGTAATTGGCGACTATGCGGTGACTACAGGGCTTTAAATAAAATAACTTTGCTCGGCAGATATCCCATCCCGCATATTCATGATTTTACAGCTAATTTAGCGAGGACTGTCATCTATTCAAAAATAGATTTAGTTCGAGCATATTACCACATACTTGTCAACAAAGAGGACATTTTAAAGACAACTGTTATTACTCCTTTTGGTCTTTTTGAATTCCTTCGCATGCCATTTGGGTTACGTAGAGCCGCACAACCATTTTAGCGCTTTATAGATGACGTCCTCCGTGGTGTACCTTTTGCTTACGCGTATTTAGATAATATTTTAATTGCAAGTAAATCAAAAGAGGAACATTACAGTCATTAAAGAGGAGTTTTAACTTGTTTAGATCAGCATGGTCTTACAATTTAAGCGGCAAAATGTGTATTAGGCGCCGACAATATAGAATTGTTGGGTCATTCTATTGACAAAAACGGTTTTCGACCAAAACCGCATGACCTGTCGGCCATTGAAGCGTTTTCTACTCCTTCCAATAAAAAGCAGCTACAACGTTTTCTAGGTTTATTAAACTTTTATTGACGGTTTTTACCTAGCTTTGCATACAAGCTGCACCCTTTAACGAAACTTCTGAAGCTTCCAGAAAAAAAATTTGGCATGACAGAGGAAGCCAAGCAAAATTTTTGTGTTGCAAAAACACTTTTAGCTCACGTTTGCCGTCTTAATTATTCCAAACAAGACGCCCCGTTAGCGTTAATAGTTGATGCATCAGACAAGGTTGTCGGCGCCGCACTTAATCAAAAAATCAACAATCAATGGCAATCAATATCGTTCTTTTCTCGTAAACTTAGCCCGACGGAAACCCGATATTCAACATTTGGCCGGGAGTTATTAGCCATTTTTGCAGCAGTCAAGCATTTCCAACATTTGTTGAAAAGTCGCGATTTTGCCATTTTTTGTGGATCACAAACCTTTAACCTACGTTTTGAATGCGCATCATTTTAAGTACTCTCTAAGAAAAATTAGACAACTGGATTATATTTCACAATTCACTTTTGATATCAAACATATCAAAAGAAATGATAATGCAGTAGCAGATGCTTTAAGTCGAATTTCCTTACTAAAATCAACAATCCCACTCTACGTACTAGCCAAACATTAACAGGAAGATGCTGACCTTAAGTATTACCAATCACATGACATTGATTTGCAACTTCAACAGATTTAAACAAGTGATAAATTTCTCACCATATGTTGTAATATGTCAACTGGCGTACCTAGACTTTTTTGTGCCTAGTGGATTCCGCAAATCAATATTCCATCGTCTTTACAACATTGCACACCCCGGCGCAAGAGCATCCAAAAAACTCATTAGTGTTCGTTATGTTTGGTTCAAGATGAAATCGGATATCTCAAAATGGACACGTCAGTGCGAAAAATGTCAAAAATGTAAAGTGTCTTTACATACGAAATCCCCAATTGGACATTTCCCGATACCAAATGCACGATTTGCACATGTGCACATAGATATAGTGGGACCGTTACCTGTTTCAGGAAATCAGCGATACATTTTTACGTGCGTGGACCGATTTACGAGATGGCCCGTAGCGTGTCCAATACCCGACATTACTGCTCAAACAATCGCCGAAACCTTTGTATATACATGGATAAGCAACTTCGGAGTACCAACTACTATTACAACAGATCGGGGGTAGTCAATTTGAGTCACTTCTTTTTGCGGAACTGATTAAACGTTTTGGCATCAATCGTATTCGTACCACAGCGTATCATCCACAAACCAATGGTATGGTCAAAAGATTTCACAAACAACTCAAAGCCGCTTTAATGACACAAAACGATTCTCACAGTTGGTGTGAGGCTTTACCAATGGTTTTACTTGGTATCCGTTCAGCGGTAAAAAAAGATATTGGTCTTTGTTCCGCGAAATTGGTTTACGGGACCCCTTTACACCTTCCAGGAGATATGGTGAACCCATTAGCTATTGTTTTTCCAAACGCAAACGATTATGGTAGCCGACTTGGCCACTATATGCGAAATTAACAGTGTACAGAACCTCGGCGAAATTTATCAACGGTGTATGTACCAAAACATTTACAATCATCTAGCCATGTTTTCCTTCGCAAAGATCAAATTTCTCCGCCATTAACTCCCCCATACGACGGTTCATTCAAGGTTATCAAACGAAAGAGAAACACTTTACAATTCTCCGTTTTGGTAAACCCGATGTCGTCAGCATCGACCGACTTAAACCGGCTTTCCTGGATGATGACCCCGCATTTTTACCAGCGCACGCATTTCCCAACATTACAGTTTTCCCAAACAGTGATAACGCATCGAATGGTTAACACAACCCTCCTCTCAACCCAATCATCCGCTGACTTGCCCGAACGCACAACCCGCAGTAGAAGGCGAGTACATTGGCTATCGCACCTCGCAGAATTTTGTCCTAAATAAATCAAAATTGTTATTATTCCTTTTGTATTTAATAATATTACGCTACGTTTGTGTATTAAAGACTTCCTTATAGTCACTTTTTAGGGGAGGCTAGTTGTATTGTTACTATTATTTAACAATTATTTTATTAATTACATTATTTTGTAAATCTTATTTTAACATGTTTGTATTTTAAAATTTACTATTCTCAATCTTGGTCGATAATATATTTGTTGTTTTACTGCACCGATAGGTGCAATTTAGATTTAAAAATCGTGCCTTCGGAATATAACTTGGTTTGTGTAACTCTAAACATTTTCTGTTTTTGTCTGTTTATTTCATTGTTTTTGCTGCATATTGTATTGTCAATTTTTAACTTTAATATATTTAACATTAAATATTATGTTTTAATATAATCTGTACAAAGTACTTGATAATTCATATCTTTATAAATAGTCAAGAGTTATTAATTGATGTATATTTAAAACATTTATATATTGTAGTTCTGTAACATTTATTTACTGTGTTAACAAAAAATTATTTAATGCAATATAAATAATGTATTTACTTATTTACCAATATGCATCCCATTTTATTATAATGCTAATGCATGCATATATAATAAATTAAAAACGTGTTAATAACAATATTGTTTTATTTAACCATAAAAAATGGGTTGATGTTATGAGCTTAAAGTACAAAATAACAACGATTAAATTAATATATGTTATATATGTTTAATACAATTTAATAATAAATAAAAATTTACAAGTATTATTAACAAAAGTTAAATAAAATTTTGTTTAAATTATAAATAATAATAATATAGTGTTAAAAATAGTAAAGTTATACTATATAAAAATTGTAACAAAATAAAAAACAATATAATATATAAACAATTGTTTAGTCAATAATTAGCATAGGTAATAAAAAAATTAATAACTTTTTTACTAATTATAAAGATTAAATTGTAGAATTTAGTTATTAGGAATAAAATAGTATATTGTATTAATATATAATTACTTTGTGTTCATCGTGTATAAATACATGTAAATATAAATTGTGTATGTAAACAAATTATTAATTTTACAACACATTGTGTCAGTTTATAAAAAGCCTTCTATATGTATTTATTTTTGTGTACAAAAAACCTATATAATTACAATAAACTGCAATTATTTTATTACAGTAAAACGTTAGTCAATATTTAAAAGTAATTACAGTAGTTATCCTTTATTGATTTTAGTTTATATACATATTGTTGATTTCATGCAGTAGTTATAATGCAATTTTTTTTGTTGTTAAAATGACACATAATTAATTAAAATATTGTTAACTATTTTTATAAATTAAGTAAACAAAATGTAGAAAAAACAGATTAAAAGCAACAATTTTACACAACGATAATTAAACTTAAATAATAATTGTGCTTGTATTGCTAATAGTGCTTCTATAAAATAAAAAATGTATATTCAATAAAATATTTTAGTGTTACTTTAATAAATTTTATAATTAATAATTTATCAACTTTTATTAATAAATAAAACTGCATTTTTTTTAAATTAACAATTTAATTCCTATATATTTACTACTTTTTTATTAACAGTAGATAATAAAAAGCTTATTTTTTATTAGTTGTGATTATATCAATATGTCTACTAAAAAATACATTTACAATACATTATTTTTATTAGTTTAAAAAATATTCATAAAATTTTATAATTTGTTTATAATTTAAATAAATAATTGTAAATAAAAATATACAAAAAAGTAAAATGTTAGATACAATTATTTTGTCAGTCACAAACAAAATTTTAGTATATATATACACACCCATTTTAACAATTAACGCAAAAAATTACAAAAATATTAAATTTAAATTAATTTGTTATGTCTAATTGTTTTTTCATAAAAACAAATATTGGGAATTAAAAATAATGTCTAGTGCGTAATAGGTCCTTTATATATACTTAGGAATATTTATTTAAGAAGGCTGAGTCGGCCAAAATAGCATATTTTAAAAGCTACTTCTATATTAACGTAAATAATTAGTAAAAATTACACAATTTTTATAATAATTAGCCTTTTATTATTTTGTGTGCTTAATTTCATTAAAAATAAACAATAACTAATTCTTAAAATTAATGTTAAACACACATTCAAATCTGCTCTGATTGTGATGCCATAATAATTATCAAAATAAACATTTAATTATTCTAATTTATATAAATAAAAATAATAGAAGTTTTTTCTTTTTAATTTTAAATAAAAAATTTAAAACAAATCTAATAATTTATTATTTCCGTTTAACCTTGGGATTCCGCTCATTTGCTAATTTTGTTTTCTAATTGCATTGTTTTTGAAATAAAGAATAGTGGTAAAACATGTTTTTATTTAACCGAAAATAAATATAATGTTATTAAAAAAATTAAAAAATAAAGGTTTTTTATTCACAAAATTAGCAGATTTATATAGAGTTAACCTTTTAACAACTTATCGGATTATCAACGGTTAAAAGCCACGAACTTATTATAATGTTGGAAAAAAATGTGTAACAACAAGTACGGATAACCAAAAAAATATTATAGATTTATTAAATATATAATAAGTTTAGTAATAGTTTTAAATATTATATGTATTTATTTATATTAGTTTTAATACTTAACAAATAACATTTTTTTGCAGTTTTAGGAAAACTTAACAAGAGTTTTTTATTGATTTAACAATCATTCTAATAAACCTTTTCTAAACATATTTTTACAAAAACAAAGGGATAATAAATTAGCCTTTTGTAAATTTTAAAAAAAAACAACATTTTTTGTTATTGGCGTTTTGTATATTTTGCCAATAAAACAATAATTCAGGACAAACTATTTGGCTTAAAAACAAAATGTTGCATAAGTCAAGTTTTTAAAAACAACAACTCTTGGTTGTTAAAAAAAGCTTACCTTTAACAAATAATGTGTTGGTTTGGTATTAAGTATGATAAACCTATCAAATAAAAAATAATATTTAATACTTTAAATAATAAAAACTTTGTTTTAGTTATAAGAGTATTTTGTATTATAACATTAAATTTTTATAAATAACAATTGTGCAAGTATGTTCTCACTACTGAGGCTAATTTAGAAAACCAAAATAATATCATTTTTATTTAATTACAAAACTTGTTAAATAATGTTTTTAAAAAAACATTAAATTATTAAATGGCAATTTTAGTAAGAAATTAAACAAAAAAAGATCTGGGTACTTTTCAAATGTTGGATCACATGATTATGCTAATATCATAAATAATAATAATTACAGATTGTTAACGCTAAATAATTATTGTAGAATAAGTGTTAACAATACATTTTTAATTACAAAAATAAACACAAAACAAAGTGAGCTTCTTCCGACAAAAAAAAAGCAAACAAAATTGACTACATTTGTATTATTACAGAATGGCAATCTTTATTGCTAAATGTACGTGCAAATGCTGGTTTTGATCAAAACCTTGTTGTTAAAATACTGTTTTTTAAATAAATAAAAAAACCACGCAAAATTACTTTTATTTTTAGTAAAAAACTTAAAAAAAATAAATATTTTAAATTAATTTTATAATTCCTTAAAAACTACCTTTTAAAATCTGAAAAGGGTAAAAAAAGACTAATAAATAATAAAAATGTTTTAAAAAACAATTACAAACAGTGCAACAATTGTGCAATTATGGGCAATTATTGAGATAGATAAAACAATTTAAAAAAATACTTAATAAGCCTATGCCAAATAATTTTATAAATTTTAATAATAATAAAGATATAAATGTGATACAAAATTTAAAAATAATTATTAATGATATTTTTGTAACTGAGGTGATTTATAAAATTCAAAGGTTAAAAAGCAATGAAACAAGAGGACTTGAAGAAATTCCTGCAGAGGTGCTTAAACATAGAGGTGACGTTGTTGAATGCAAGCTTGTTTTTTTTAAATTGTTAAGTTTTACAAAATACCGTTAAAGTATGTAAATATTATGCATTTACTATAAAAAAATTTAAGTTGTTTTGTTTAAACAAAAAGTGCTCATACTGTTATATTTGACAACACGTTTCAGTATTAACTTACGAATTAATTGTTTAAAAAAATGTTGTGCACTAAAAAAAATAATTTACTTATTAACATTAATAAACAAAATATGATAACACGTTTTAGTTATATTTTTTTTGTATTAG
>JAKXYG010000968.1:0-15984 GCA_025895645.1 Cardicola forsteri | reverse complement strand
ATTACCTTCATTAGGGAAAATATAATTAATATATAAAGCCTACTAACGTTTAAAATAAAAAGAATCTAATATTTGTAAAATATTAAGATTTATTTTTGTATTATTTTACAATATGCAGATATATAATGTGTATAATTGATCTCCACTTTTTTTATCAAATTATAATACACATGCTGCAATTAATTGTAATTGCCATATTTAAAAATTTTGATTTTGTTTATTGTGTACATTTAAAAATAAAAACTACTTTGTTATTTAAATTAAATACATATACGTAATAATTTTTATTTAATATTAAAGGTCCTCCAGGTTAATATATTTTGTTAATGATTGCATTTATTGCAGTTATTGCCCATAATGTAAATACGTATAAAAATTAGTTTCTATAAATAATTGATTTTAATAATCCTAGTACATATTATTATTATTATTATTATTTAATGCTTTTTTTAAAAAAATATTTGTTTTTGACAAATGTTTTTAAATAATACATTTACTGGAATTTTTAAAATCTTTATTAGTTCAATTGTGTTAAAAAATAATCTTTAGCTATGTACAATTTAACAAAGCCAAACGTGAGCCCACATTTTAGTAGCAGTTTTAAAGTTTAAATTTATGTTCACCACTATACAGATTACTCTCTTTTATATAAAACATTTTTGTGTTTGTTTGTTTTTATTATTCATTATAGATAATCTCTACTTATAATATAATGTACCGCTAGACAACAATAATTAATATATTATTTCTGTATGTATTTTTTAACAATTTTATTACAAACAAAATTTTAAAATAAAATTTGTGTTTATTATACAAAGTACACAAACAACTTTGATTATATATATATATATAACAACACATTTATTGTAATAATATTTAGTTAAATAATTGTTGTAATATTTTTAACAAAATTTAATTGCAACTTTTTAACAAACTAACTGTATTTTTAAATTAAATTTAAAGCATAGTACAAAATTAAAATATAAAAAAAAGAAAACTGTCAAATAATTACATTAGATATATTTTTATTACAAACATATACATTTTTAGTATATATATACATAAAAGAGGGTGACAGTCGATAATTAATTTTTTGCACACAAAAAAAACTTTACAATAAAAAGAAGTTTAAAACAATAGCAACATGTACTGTGTTTACAAACTAAATTATAAGCAAGCAGAAAGTAAACGATATTAAATGTATAACTAACTACATTAATTGTTTGATTATTTGTGAAAAGAATTTTGTCACAATAGTTGTCTACATGCTTTTATTACAAAATAGTCAATTTTCGTTTTTATAATGTTATGTTTAATGTATTTCTTCCCTATTTTTTTATTTTTATTATTTGCTACAGTTTATATTTTTA
This sequence comes from Cardicola forsteri, assembly GCA_025895645.1. NCBI lineage: Eukaryota > Metazoa > Platyhelminthes > Trematoda > Strigeidida > Aporocotylidae > Cardicola > Cardicola forsteri. The sequence goes on along the minus strand of JAKXYG010000968.1, from coordinate 14,614 downwards.
ATTAAATAAAACTAACTATTAATGTAACAAATTAATATATAAAAACGGCAAAAACAATCTTTTAAATAACAATTTAAATTCTAATTTTATATATTTGGTTTTAGGTCCTCCAGGTATAAAGTTTAATGTTACTACCCTTTAATTTATTATTTAGTATATTTATCAATATTATAGTATTGTATGCAGCACTTACAAATTGCCTTTTATGCATGCTAATACAATGTTTAAACAAATAATAGTTTGTAAAATTGTTAAAGAAAATTTATATGTAAGCTTAAAACATATTGTTAATTTTTAAATAATTACTTGCAAAAATAACTACTTTATAATGCACAACATACTAAAAAACAATTATTTAACATTAAATATATAAAAATTAACAAATGTTGCACTAAATGTACCAACAAGATTAGCAACAACGGGCGTTGTGCTCTAATTTAACTAGGCATACCTACTACTGGTATTAAATATTAGACACATTTTAACTTTTGAATTTTTACCTGGTAACAAAGAAGTTTGTAAAACTATTTATATATTTAAACAAATATATTGCATTAATGTTTGCATTGTACAAATTAAACATAAAAATATAATTTTTTAAATGTTAAGTAAAAAAATAGAAAGCAACTAAAAGTTTATTTTATTTTAAAATTATATAAATCAAGCACAGTTTAATTAATGTCAAAAATGTTTATTTATTAATATAAATTTTATGTAATGTTTCTTAGGTTTAGAAAAGTAAAAAAATGTGTATATGCATATATATATATATATATATATATATATATATATATATATATATATATATATATATCAATAATTACAAAAATATTTTTAGTTTTTTTAAATTTTTTTAACAAAATTTTGTTTAATATATTTTTTGATTTTTTATAATTTGTTATCAGTTATTTACTATATTGCAAATTATTTAGTTGAAATATGCATTTGAATATTTTTATTTGTTATAGATTTTTAAATACAAAGAAAAACATAAATTATTTATTAATTATATTAAAAACAAACGTTTCTATTAATTTTGATAATAAATGTGTAACTATTGGTTAATAAACGTTACTCCTTGAAAATGATTTCAAAATAGATGTTATGTTTAAATATTTGTTTTTTACTAATATAAGCATAATGACTAAATAAACATTAGCAATTTTATAATGTAAGACTTGACAGTAATATTATAATTAATTGTTGTAAAATTAATTTAAACTATTTAAATAAAAAACAATTGCATACAAATTCCAATGTACCATTTAAATTGTTGCGACATAGAATTATATGTAAGTTAATTTATATAAATAGTTTGAAACTAAATTTTAACAATGCATGTGTTTTACTATTTACAACCGTTTAAAAAAGTATTTTAATTTTTAAGTTTTATTTTCTAGTAATAAGAAATTATAATTGCTTAATTTTTTAAGGTAAACAATAATATTTTTAGATTATTGACTATTACCCAACATTGTAAACTTAAATACTAAAGTAATTTTATAAAATAGTTTATTTTTAAAAATGCATATAAATGCGTCTAGCTTACAAACTTAAATTTAATAAGGCTACAATCATAAACAATATTTAATAATGTAATATATATATATATGTATATATAAATAATGGTTTTAACTTAAAACCTTTTCTAATATACCTAAAATAACTTAAAATTGTTTCTTGAATAAAATGCATTATAACAAAAAATTATTATTATATTAACGTTCTTACTAATTAATTTTTTTTTAATTGTAAAATCGTAATGTAAATGCCTTTGTTTTAATATTAATTTTTATAATATTATGCAAAATCACATAACAAATAAAAAATTAAAGAAAAATTGAATTAGTAGATAAACAAATTTCTAATGAAATATTTAATTTTTAAAATTAAAAACAAACATAATTTTAATTAACATTGTGTATAATTTTTTTATTAAATCTAATATTTTAAATATTCAGTACTTTACATTAATTTTAAATACAAAAATAAAAACTCAAATTTTAAATGTATAGATATTTTTATAATTTGCACTACAATATTGTTTAAAAAATAATTCTTAAGTTTTTTTGTTTATGTACCATATATGTAAAAATATACTGTTACATTGCCTTAGTAAATTTAACACACTTTGTTAAGTATAATAATAATACTAATAATACTAATAATTATTAAATTTATTATTATTAAATGTGAATCTCTTACTAGAGATACATTTAGTGTAAAATAAAATTTTTACAATTAATGTAAAAAGTAATGAGATCAAAAAAATAATGAAATTTAAATAAAATGGAATGTTATAAGCTAATGAATATATATATATATATATAATCAATATAATAAGCATGTGATTTTAAAAAAAATTAAAATTACTATACATAAATTTAGATATTATAAGGCACACTTGTTACATTATATTAAAAAATGTATAAATTAGTTTAAATAAATGCGTTGGTTAAATGATTTCTACTTTAATTGGTTTGTTAGTAGTTCAATTTTGTTTTATCCTGGATTGGTAAGTCTCTGTTGTTTTACCAAAAGCTTTAAAAATGTTTAAAGCTGCGTGTAATGGGTAATTGTTGTTACTTTTAGTCCTTGATGCAAATTGTCTACATGAATTAATATGCTTTTTAACCATATTATTTAATAAAATAAAATACTTAACTTCTCCAGATTGTAATATTAATGATATAAATAGTTTTAAAACAATTTAATTCTGCTTTAATAAACCAGAAAAATTACAGGTAAGCAATATAATATTAAAGGATAAAAACATAATATAACAAACAATTTAGTAATATAATTGTCAACATTTAGTTTTCTTAAAGTTTTTATGTTGTAGCATAATCACATCAAATAAATATGCTATTTATATTATTACCAAGATAGTTAATTTTGTTACAAGTGTATATGTTTTTTTAATTTAATTTAACGTTTTTATATTTAATTCCATTGTTTCTTTTAGACGCCTTGTTTTACATTTATTTAGTTTGCATGTTAATAGATTTAAATTAAGGCCGTTATTTAATTACATTGATAGAATTTTTAAATTTGTTTTAAAGTATTTTTTGCAAAAAACTGTGTTATTTGCAAACATACACAAATGTGATAGCTTTGAGACTTGCAATAGATTAACGTACAGTAAAAATAAAAACGGAGATAGCACTGCATTTTGTAAAACTTTGTTATTATTTTTTGTTAACTTTTATTTATTATGACATTTTTGTATAAATTGTTTTCTGTTTTAAAAATAAGTTTGTAGCCATTTTAAGATGTAATTGGGTTTTTTACATAGCATAAGACGTTTAAGTAAATGTTGATATGTTTAAGATTTTTAGCATTTACCTTTAATAGATTTGCTTTTGATTTATAAAAAATGTTGTTATTTTTTTCAAAATAAATTGTAAATTACAGTTTTATTAAAAATAAGTATTAGCATAGTTACTAAATTTGTTTATTTTTAGTTTATTTTGTTTGTTTATTTTTTTAATACAGTGTGTTGAATAGATTTATATGCTACCTCTTTATCTCGTTTAATTTTTTTAAGATTTAATAAAAATTATTATTGTTTGTAATCTCAACCTTGACAACTAAACTATATTTTTTTATATACATGTTAATAAAATTAGTAACAAGTACAATAGCAACATTCAGGGTAAAATTGTTGAAGTTAATATTATTAATGTTTAATAGTTTGGATTTAAATAATGCTACATTTAAAGTTGATGTATTTAGCACATATAAACATTATTTAAAAATAAGCTTTAAAAATTTTGAATAACAATGTTTTAAATATATTTTTAAAAACAAACAAATTATAAAATAATTACATGTTTTAAAAAGATGCATGTTGTTTTACTAAACAATAATTAGGGAAAGTTGTAAAAATATAATCTAGTTGTTTTTAAAGTTTTGTAAAAAAATTAACTCAATTAGTTGGGCTCATAAATTTGATTAAGTTAGTATTCGCAAGATTAAATTACTAGCTAATATGAGTAAATTATTTTTATTGCCATTAATAAAATAATCAATTAATTTTTACAGTGCTGGTAGAAGGTACTAGGTAAGCATTTATAATGTTAATATTTTTATAGTGAGATATACACTTACTTCTGCAACTGATAATTAAGGACCTAATTCCATATTAAAAATATTTAAATGTTAATTTAGGATTATTACAGTATTTTTTATTAATTTATGTAACAAAGTCTCCTTTACGTTTTTTGGTTTTATTTTTTTAATTAAATCAAAATATAAAAAAATTATCAAATGTTATTAGATTATTATCAACATATTTATTTAAACATAATTCTTTGATTAACATTACACAGCTATTTATATGTAAATTGATTGTCATAAAATATTGTAGATCAAATTTATTTTAAGTATTAACCTGCAGTTTAATGACGGTAGTAAAGGTAAGTACAACGTATTAGGTAACTTTAATTTTAATATTTTTTTTAATTACTATAATAAAATTTACGGTTATTTTAAACAACTGTCTGTTTTAGTGTGTAAGAAAAACCATTTATAAATAATTTGGAGCATTGTCAAAATTGGGATTTAAGGGATATAAGTTTATTTTTGTTAAATTTTATTCTGATTAATTCTATTTAATAAAAATGTAAAAACAAATATTTATAAAAAGAAAAATATTGAGACAGTGAAAAAAATTAAAACATTAATGGTAAAAAAATATTTATTTCTGATGTTATAAAAACTTAGCGCAGCCATTTGAGGGTCCGCTATAAAAAATTAAATAATTAAACAAAAAAAGGCAGCACATGAAAATTGAACACTAAGAGTAACTATGATTAATAATTGCATTTTACAAATTGCACGTTTGTCTTTTTAATCTTTTTAACATAAAACATGCTACATTATATATTTTTAAATAAACAAATATAATTGTTTAATTAAAACTAGAATTTTACAAAATAAATTTATTATAATTAAATTTTGGTTAATAAACTAATTTGGTTAAATTGTCTTGAATATTTGTTTACAATAATTTAACAGTTTTGCTGCTATAATTAACGGTTAAAAATAATTTTAGTCTTTAAACACTTTACTAATTTATTGTTTTAATTTTGGTCTAGTCAGTAATATTATATTGTTACTCCGTAATAACATTATATATTTTTTTCGTAATATTTATAATAAACAAAGAAATGACTTTTTGTTGATAAATATATATGACAATTATTAACAAATATATATCAATTGTTTATAACTAGTTTAATTACATAATTCAGGAGCATTTTAAAAATTTTTTTTAATATTGTTAAAATATATTTAACATTAATTTATTATTATTAACATTTACAAAAGCATTCTATAATGTGAGTTTTATTTTATTTATAGTATAGTTTAATGTATTTTAATTAAAAGATACGCTATATAATTTAAATATTGGTCCACAAATCACAACCTACAATTAAATGTACAAACTTTAAATTTAAAAATTTAATTCTAAGTACATTTTTGCACATTTATTTTTACTTTACTAAAATGATATTACGAACAATGTCTAAGATTAATTTTTGCAATATTTTTAAATATTTTTCTAATGTTTTATTAAAAACTACTTTGGTTAAACCATGTTTAGTTTCTGTAAACAAAATCTAGATAATTATGTTCCTAGTTGCTACCCGGTAATATTGTTAAGAATAGTATTTTTAATAATATACATTATAAGTCTTTAAAAATTATTTTTATTATTATCGGTAAATCTTTACTACAAATCGTTTGGTTTATTAAAATTTTATAAAATTAAATGCATTAGAAGCAACAAGCACATTTGCCCTAATAGCAGAACTTATGTATTTTGTTGTTGAACAAGATTATTATATAATTTTAAAAACATTACAAATAATTTTTTACTACTTTATTTAAATAATAAAAATTTTTTTTTTGTTTATTTACTTTTGACCGTGGTACGCACATATAATAATGTTGTTATTTTGTTAATCTACGTGTTGCTCATTAATTAAGCATTAAGCATTTATGTTTAAGTCTAGTTAATTATATTTTTAGTGTAAATATTACTTATTTTCTAACAAAATAATAAAAACTGTAATGTAGTATTGTGCACATGTACTTGCATATTTGTTAAATGTGGAATGCTTTTTACGTAGGATATATGTAATTATGTATTATTATAGTGATGTACATTTTTGTGTTTAGAGCTACCTGTATTAATCGAAACCAAAAACCATAATTAAATATATACATATATATAACATTTACAGATTATTACATATTAACATAACTTAACATTTTTTTTCTAAATAAATATTAAATATACGGTTTTCATTATTAGACTTTCTTTTTATACCATTTTCCAAATTTATTAATATAAAAACGCAATTAATTTTTATTTTGATGTTAATCAAAAAATTTAAATAATAATAAATAATAATGTTTTAAAATATACATAATAAAAACAAAAATAATTATTTGTAAATAAAATTTAATAAACATATAATTAGCACCGCATTGTAATTTAAATGTGGTTACAGACAGTGTTTTTAAACTCTTTACGTCAACAGTAGAATTTTTTCCACATATAAGTCTTAAAAAATTATTGACACAATAAAACAGTTTATAAAATTACTTTAACTTTTATTTTGTTGTAAACAACATAATAAAAAGGAACTGCACACGAGTGCTTTATGCTCTTATAAATCCATTAATTAATGTTTCGTATTTTTCTTTATCATTACCCAGTAATTTAACTGGTGTTGTTTGCATAATTTTAATTTACTAATTGGTTGTAATTAATAGAAATGCTAAAATATTTGTAAACTACATTATGTTAAAATTAATTACAAAACCAATAACTAAATACACAGTAAATGTACTTTTGTGACAATTTTAAATATAGCATTGAATTTTAATTAATTACAAATTTGTTTATTTTGTTGCAAAAATATTTAATTTTGTTAGGTAATAACTATATATAAAAATAAACCAGTTTTACAGTGCTTTTAGTTAGCTAAAACTGAGTAAATTAATAACTTAAACGAATTTGACAAACATAATAAATGTTGTCAAAAACTCATTAATAATAAGAAGTGTAATTCTAATTCTAATTGTAATTAAATAGTTAACTTGTTTTAGCTGTTACTCAATTTTGTCATATGGGTAGTACACTTACGTTTATACCCTTGTTTGCAAAAATGATGTTTATTATTGTTTTTGTAACAATATAATTTATACAAATGTTGCACTTAAACGCTTTTTTTATCTAAACATCAAACCAAGTAAATTAGTACATTTTTAATTATTTTTAAACAAATGTTTAAAAAACTTCTATTTATTACTATTATTATTATATTACTAATCTACGTTACACTAAGACAACACATATACAAAAGTGGCGTACAGAGCAAGTAACTTTTTTTAGTAAAACAATTAACCACTAAAAAAAGAATTTAATTTAATTTAAACTTGTGTCAACTACTTTTACTATTTTTAAATTAAACACTTATAAAACATGCTGAATAATATTAGTAATATTTTTAGAAAAAAAAACTGTATCTATTTTACTTAATGTAAAGTCATTTAACTTACTTTTTTTAGAACAATGCTGCAATTTATAAACTGTTTGCTTGTTTATAGCATATGCCGAATCTTCATCCAAACGTTTGTGTTAAAATTGTGAAAATTGACACAACTAATAGTTTTAAATATGTTGATGTTTTACTGAATAACATTTGTTTACAAAAACTGCATTATACGGTTTAAAAAACCCTTGTGCTCGTTTACATATTATTAATACATATTTTAGAGTTACATTTTATCTAATAATATTATTTGTTTACTCAGGAATATTTCCGTTATTAAAAAAAATTATAAAATAAAAAATAAAAATTTAATTGTTGGTTAATTTTTAGGCATTTTTTACAATTATATTATTAGTAAAAAAGTCTATCTATATTTTATGCAATTATTTCAATTTATTATACTCATACTACTGTTATACAAGCAGACAATTTAATAAATGTAATTTAAACATTATTTTGTTTTTTGCTTAATGCAACATACTGTTAACTGCATCGAATTTTATAATTATTTTTATTTAAAGTATCTAAAACAATAATTTAAATAATGATAATAATTAAATAATAATAATAATAATAAAATTTATACTAATTTAAACTATAATACTAACTATAATAATGATAATAATAATAATAATAATAATAGTAATAATAATAATAATAATAATAGTACTAAAACGTGTTGTCATATTTTATATTACTTTTAAAATTTATCTAACTTTAACAATATTATTTAAAATTTCTTAGTTAATCGGTTATAATTTATTTAATAATTTAACACTAGTTATTTGTAAACCGAATTATAACAAATCAATTAACAAAGAAAACAAAAACAATTAAAAAACACTTTTAACATGATTTTCTGAGAACTGCAAACATAGCAAAGTGACCCTATTTCTATTAAACACAAAAACTTGAATACTAATATAACAAACACATTATATTTATATATTTTAATAATACTTTATTTTGCATATTACGTTTATTAGTTAGAATAAATAGTTTTTAACCATTATTATCAATTATATAATTCAAACTTTAAAATCAATTAAGATCTGCCTTTTATATTTGTATTACAATTGCAAAACAAAATTATTAACATTAATCAGCACACATTGAAATTACTTTTTTGTAGCGTCAGGACAAACATAATATTTAAAAAACACATTTTTTAAAAATCTGATGTTGAATTTAGTTAGAATGATACAGTAGTTTATAAGTTTCTATTACATTATGATTTTAGGAATGTTTTTACTTTACATAATAATATGTTTATTATCATTATTATTAAACTATAATATTTTATTAGAGAAACAACCAGCATAAAATACATTTTTACCATCAATATAAAAAAATAATAACATCAAACAATTTTGCGTGACGTCCTAATTAACAGTAGCCTGTTGTTTTGAGCTTGCTCGTTGTTAAACGTGTTATTGTTTTTTTGTTTTTTTACTTGTTTTTAGTGTTTTTTGTTTTTGTGTCAATTGTGCAACCTGCTGTTGCCCAATTGTTTGAATTAGTACGATTTCCATAAATCGTGCCTAAACCTTATAATTTTTTGATATTTTTGTGACTTAGTGTCATTTGTGCAACTTGTGTTGTACAACTGCTTAATAGTGTGCGATCTGTATAATTCGTATTTAAATTATTTTAAAAAGATCCTTCTCTTTATCTGATTATTACTTTGCATTTGTATTGTGATATTTGTTTATTTTATTTTATTTTTAATAGTATTTAGTCACTTTTCATCACAAAGAAAATTTTTCAACCCGCATTATGTAGAAGACGTGGGTATAATAAGTCTGTAAAAACCAGTATGTTTTGTTCTTAGTGTAATACCTGGTTTTATGAACATTGTACAAGTTTTTCAAAATCCCATTATTTAGAGCGATCAAATAGCAATGTCGACTTCTATTGTATAAACTGTCTCTGGTCTAAAGACCACACGTATGCTGGTCGCAGAAAGAATTTTTTATTATAACTAATTAAGCTAGTTAATGAAATCAAAACCAGCAATGTAGACTTAAAAAACGTAGTCGGGGCTTTATACAACTTTTACTCGACTTTCATTACAAAACAGGCTGAAAATGTCAGTTAGCTCAAAGACTCTGTTGGTCAAGGATTCCCCATTTTTGATAATTAAAGCCTTCCTTCAACTCTCGCAGGACAAATTTTTTTTTGCTGCTAAGCAATTTGCCGTTGACAAATGTAAGAAACATAATTTAGTAATTAAAGGGATTCCTGAAACGGAAACTAATTACAAGAATATTGTTTCAGAAATTATTAAATCTTGTCTCTTACCAACTCCTAATGTTAAGATTTTCCGTATGACGTGCAAGCGTACTTATATTTCCCCCCCAACTACTATTAGTAGTGCTCCCATTGTTGTATCTGACATCCTAAGTATTATTTTTAAAAACTTTCCCGTGATTGGTCTACATAAAAGCCATCTTACGTCTGATAAAATAGGTAAGTCTTGTGCAATAGCTCGCAATATTTGCTTACAGCTTTTGGTCATTTCAATAGTTAAACTTACTCTTTTTAAACTCAAGGTCATTTTTATTTTTATTTTAAACAAACAAATTTTTTCCTTTTTGCCCCGAAGTCGCGTCCTCTTCCATCAACGCTTAAAAGATTCAGGAGCGTGACTTTCCTCACCAACCCTGTTTTATTAAGTATTTTTATACCAATGCGTTTAGTTTATTAAATAAGATTTTTAAGTTAGTCAGTTTTATCGAGGTTTCAAGGCCTTATATTATTGAATTTACAGACACTTGGCTTTCGAATAATGTACATAATAATAAATTGCTAATCCATGGCTATAATATTATCCGGCTAAACTTTAACGGCTCCAAAAGTGGGAGATGTTTTTTTATATCAAGAAAGATATCAGTTTCTCTCACCAGTCTTTTTCATAATTTTATAATCAAGGGTATAACTTTCTTTCTGTTCCTATCACTTTTTTCCTTAGATAAGAGTGCCCTCTTCTTAATCCTTTATTGTTTCTTGTTCCTTTCTGAAACCTCTAACTGTTCTTTATTTCAGGAGCTTTATTTTAACTTAGCGTCCAAACATAATTATCTTCTTTAATGGAGGACTTTAACGATTCCTTTATTAATTGAAATTTGTTTAACTGTTTTTTTAAGTTCTTTGATTCTACTCTTTTTTTTTAGTATTAAACATGCACTCACCCAACATGTTTCTTTTTTTACTAAAAAAGCCTCTTTGGTTAATGGCATAAGTCATTTACTTCCCTTAGGGAAGAATGATCAAGTTTTTTATTTTTACAACTTACTTTCCCTTATTTGCAGTAAATCCTTATCTACTCCTAATTTGCTTAAAATGCACCAAACAATAGTAGATAAATAAATAATACTTAGAAAAGCTTTTATATTTATTTGGAAAAAGGAGGATGAAATCAAAAAACTTTATTTTCTAACCGGTTTTTAAGAAACATCTAATTAGTCGTGCCTATATAGTTCAACAACTAGATTTGGTCAAAAAATGCAAACATTATTTTTTTTTTTAGAGATCAATATATTTTACACATGAGTGTCCAATATATAATGATTCATAGACTAAGGATTTAAAAATTATTTATAGTCAAAATTTTCTACTTAACCACACTTGTAGTGTAATAAATGTTCAAAAGTAAATGCATACAAATTGCAATTTAAACAGCGTTAAATTTGTGACAATATTTAAATAATTTTACGGGACACTAAACAATAATCCAAAATAGTTATGCTTTTATGCATAACTTAAAAATGGTTAAACAAATTTTAATATAACGTACAGTTTACTATGTGCTTCCCTTATTTAGACATTTATTTAATTTTCTTTATGCAATTCAAACCTTACTGTAGTTTAAGAAAAAGTATTTTAAAACGTGAAATTAATTGCATAATAACTGGTGTTTTATAAAATACAAAATTTACTAATGTAAAATATTTTAGTTTAAAGTTTATGTTAATAGATTCTTGCACAAACTGTTAGTTATCATTAATAAAAAAGTGGATATAATTTAAATAATTGAGATAATTATGTTTGCTACCTTTATTTTGTATATTTATGTATTTTGGTAAATACAATTATTTAAAATTATTTTTTTTATAATTTTTTTTAAATTTTCACAATGGTGGTGTTGTGCATTATTGCTAACATAAATGTTATTTTCGTTATATTAATATTTTTAAAAGTAATATTAAATGCACATATCCTATTACAGTATTGTTGTTAGATATGCCAAAAATAAGTAAAAAATGCAACATGTATTTACATATTACAGTAGGTAAACATTAGAGTTATTTATGTCACTATCAGCACTGCAATAATTTGTAAATTGTTTAATATTACTAATTTGACAATTTTAATGAATATATATAATTGTATTAATTTTGCTAATTTTCAATTGTATTTCAATTTACTGACTACAGATAATAGTAAATTTATTTTTCATTAGTTGCTGTAGTTTTATAAACACGCTTACGGAAAATATACATTTTTACATTTAAATTATTTCTAGATAAAAATTAAAAATCATAAAATCATAAAATGATTAACAACTGCTATTATTTATTTGCCGTTATTGTTCGGAATAATGTATTTTGAATTCTTTGAAGTTGTTTTACGTAAAATATGTAAAGCAACAGTAACTAAATAAAATAAATAAATAAAAAAAACACAATTTAAAAGTAATAGCAAACATTATTTGATTAAAATACATTAAACATGTTTTTTTTCCATTTTACGCATAATATGAAATTGTATTAAAAACGATATATTATTTGGTTAAATAAAACAAATGCTTGTTTATAATATAATAAACCAATAAGTTGCTAACAATATAATTTTAAAATTAAAAATTAAATGAAATTTAATACAAACAAATATAATTTAACAAATACATAAAATATACGTTTTATATGTGTACAAAATTAATTTTAATTTAACAACTTAAATCATAATAAACATTTTGACTTAAATTCACTTTTAAATTGCGTTGATAATTCATTTTGTTTTATACAGAAAAACCCAAAAAGTACATTAATTATACATTTAAATTTAATTTTAATCTAAATGAAATAATTTTTAATAATGTGATTAAATAAAATTTTTATATAATCACGTTAGTGAATAATATTTTAAGCATATTCAGTACTGAAAAATATTTTATATGTAAAACATTTTTCGACTGTGGTTGTCCAAAATTACGTGTTTTGTAACAAATATTTTAAATTAAATTAATTTACATTTATAATGGTATTTTGTTTTATATATTAAATTTTAACTAATACATAAAACACATATTTTAAAATATTTTTAATCAAAATGAACTTATGTGACATAATGTGATTAAACGACATTTCAAATATTGTCAAATTAACCGATGCCATTTCAATCATATTCAATAATTTAGAAAAAGTACATATAAAAACTTGTTTAATTGTAAATAATTAAAATTATGTTTTTAAAATAAATTATATAATATAATTTTTTTTTAAATATGTATATATATATATATACAACTCCTAGGCTAATTAAAGTTAAAAACGTAGTTATTAAAGTAAAACATCTGTAGCAGGCACATAAATAAAAAAGGAACTTTGTTTAATTATAAAATATACTATATTATATAAAGTGTAAAATACAATTACAATTTTATTAATATCTATTGTTAATATAAAAAATAATTGTATAAAAGTTAAACTTGTTTAAAATTACAAATCGGGTAAAATTATTAATTTAAATTATAACGTCAAATAAAAAAGACAGAACAAATGGAATATTGATTTATTAAATAATAAAAAACAAAATGTTTAGTAATTAATGTAATTTTTTTAACCACTTGATTAAAGCAGTTTAGAATGCTGTTGACGAAATTGTTGATATATTTTTGTTTTACCTCAAATTAAACAACAAAACTGAATGCAATCACACAAATCTTTAATTTTAGTATGTTTGTTAATGTTGCGTTTTAGCATAGTAAAAAAAATTTTAATAACATTTTTGTTTTGTTTGTTAGGTGGTAGTTAAATAAAAAAATTGTTTTTAATTTTAACCCTTTTAATGTCTAAATGTAAATATAAAACGAATAAAATAAACCTCGGTAAATAAATAACATAGTGCATTGTCCTAAAAAACATTAGTAAGCCCAATGTGACTATGTTGCATTTTATTATAAAAAGCTTCCTTTATTAATAAAATTTTTTTTTTACTATTTAAAGTGCCGGATATAATTTTCTATTTAATAGATTTATTATACTTAATACCAAACCAACACATTATTTGTTGAGAGTGGGCTTTTTTAACTACCAAAAGTAAATGTTTTTAAAAAGTTAGGCACGCATAGTATTTTATTTTTGTATTTAAATGGTTTATCCAAAATTATTGTTTTATTAACAAAATACAGAAAGCACCAACAAAACAATTTTTGTTTAATCCACCTGTCACAAACTCATAGACCTGCATTCTTTTTCTTTTTTATTAATAAATGGTTTAACTCTTCGCAATTCACGTAATAAATCAAATTCTTTTGCACAGTTTCTCACCATCAAATAACTAAATTTTTGTAAATATTTTTTTTTACAATATTCAAAATAGACTTGTCATAATCTATTTAAATTTATTAAAATTTTGCGATTATTGGTTTTATTTTTTTTATTTTTAGCATTATTATAGATTCTTGGTTTTGTTCATTCAAAATACGATAAATTGTTGCAAGATTTAATGTATACAATCCCGCTAGTTGTTTAGGCAAAAATACATAGTTTTTTAATTTTTTTAATAAGATAGTGTTTATTGTCATCTTTTCTATCGTTGGTATTCATTTTACATGACAAAAACAAATAAAAGAATTAATCTGATTCTCAAGATTAATTTTAATTTAAAATTAAAAATGTTTTTAAATTACAAAAAAAATCAATTTAAAAAAAAAAATTTGAATATATTTTTAAGTAGATAAATTTTAATTATAATTAGCATTACCACGGTACAACTAGATCAAAGTTGAGTGTATAAATTTTAGCTATTAAACGTTGTTTATT
>JAKXYG010000867.1:0-34038 GCA_025895645.1 Cardicola forsteri | reverse complement strand
ATATACAATGGATGATAGCAAAATACAAGTTGGAAAAGTAAATACCATAATAGAAAAATGCACACTATTGATTTATTGCAAAAAAATCCCCAATTTAATCAATAAGAACATTTGTGTCATGGCAAACAATTGTGTGTTTAATTGGGTCAACTTACAAGAACAATTCCTTCAAACGATTGACATTTTCGGTCCCATATTGGGCCTGATTGTCGGCCTTGAGGAATGCCTGGGCGTAGGCCATAGGGCCCGCATTGACTGTGGGAAGTAGGGCACCTTGTAGTTGCATGTCCATAAGTAGCGGAATGCGCCGATGAGGGGGCTTTGTGTTGGTTGAAGGAGGGTTGGGATTGAGAACGGGCGAGTGCAGACCCAAGGCGCTAACGGATACGCGCTCGGTTGATGCTGCCGTAGTCAGTGGCGAAAATGCTGTACAAAATAGATGGATCATTATTAGTTCCAATTTCTGATAGCAACCCCCATTCCGATGTTTACGATTTTCGGAGGCGTGCAAAAATAGATCAGTCCTACGAATTAACCAAAATAATTAGTTAAAATAACGAGATTGTATTGATCAAAATCATCGTTACTTCTAGTTCGGCAGCCCTCATATGCGCGGGAATTCTCGATTGGATTAAAACAGAATTTGAAATAGCTATGCAGAGTGGGTAGAGCACCGTAACGTCATCTTAAGCTTGTCAAAAGTAGCGGCCTTTAAAATAGTTCTCTACTGTTACTGGGATGTTAATGATCTTGAGGATATGAGTAATGCTTATAAAGTCTCAATTTTCATTGATGGTGATATTCGTGACTGGTGTTCCTCCACGTACTGCATCCTGGACTAGATGCCTCTAGGCATCTAGACTAATAACAACAGGGACCGAGTGCACAGCGGTATATCTTGGCTTTCACTGGATTCCCGTTCAGTGAATGCGTGCTAGTGTACATCCAAGATAATTAAAAGATATTGCAAGATAACTATTTACCATATGTAGCTGGGTCAACCCTAAAGAAGATCGCCTCATCAATTCCTGAGAGCAGTGAAGAAAGCGGTCTTCTAGCCAAGAAACTTCATTTATCCCTCCGACGACCTTTTCGTACAGGGATTCGAGAAGCTATTCAACATATGATGACGCTGTTACTAATAATGATAATGACAACGGTATGTTTGTTATATAAGTAATGTTTACACAATCTTAATAGTGATATTCCTAATTTCGTCTACTTCTATATAGATTCAGGTTAACATGGGGGTAAAACTGGAGGTTTGACGGATAGGTGCAAGCAGATAACCAGAAACTACTTCAAAAATAGTTTAAGTATATTTTGTTATTTAGTAGGAAAAGGCAACCCGAATAGAAATTAGATTTCATTGTAAACAGTCGTACTACTATTTGTCAGTGACAAAATGTTCCACGTTTTGATGCTAATGATCCACGAAAATTTGAGTCAATGCTTATAAAGTCTCAATTTCCAATAATGGTGATATTCCTGACTGTTCATCATCCACGTGGTGCATCCTGGACTAGGTGCCTATAAGTTTCTAAAATGATAATGGGTGCAAACATACACCCAGGATACTTAAAAGGTATCTTAAGGTATACGTGTACCATACTTATAACCCTGACAAAAAATCAGGATACAGTGGCGACGTCACAAGGATGTCGTCCACCAGCCAACAAACTTTATTCTTCTACTTTTGGCAAGCCATTATTATTCTGTACAAATATAAAGATAATGAAAACGTGACTACATGTCACAAACCGAAATAAATGAAGTTCCTTTGCATCTCACACCATTGCTTGACATGGCATGAGATGATAATGATCCACGAAGATTCGAGTAATGCTTATAAATTTTCAATTTCCAATGACGGTGATATTCCTGACTGTTCATCATCCACGTAGTGCATCCTGGACAAGATACTGAAAAGCAAGGACCGAGTGCACAGCGGTATAACTGGACTACCGCTTTGGCGGGTGGGTGCAAGCATACACTCAGAGTACTTAAAACGTATCTTAAGGTATACGTAGTCATTGGGCTAAGGGAGATAACCCTGACAAACAATCGGGTGGACTCGTCAATCTTTGCGAACAGTGGCGACGTCACAAGAATGCCGTCTACTAGCCAAGATACTTCGTTATTCCTCTACGCTTATGAAGCCATCGAAGTCGATTGTTTTAATGAAGAGGTGATCACGTTGCCAACCAAAATGAATGAAATGAATGGATGTCATTGACAACAGGTCAAATCCTCGAACAAAACGTACTGGTTTGATGATGACGATGATGATGATAATGAGTCACGTGAGTCATCAATTCTTGATTCTTGCTCTGTTGAATAAAGGAAAATTATAAATCACATATGTAATGGTTGTAATATATAAAATAAATTATAGTCGATCTTAAAAATACCGATGCATTGACTAATGCTTATAAAGACTCAATTTCCAATGATGGTGATATTCCTGACTGTTCATCCTCCATCTAGACTAATAACAACAGCGACCAAGTACACAGCGGTATAACTAGATTTTCACTGGATTCCCGCTCAATGAATGGGTGCTAACATACACCTAAAAAGTAGTTCAAGATATCCATTTATCCAACAACGGGCGCCAACCATAGTCAATTCCTGTAGATACTAGCATCGTCGCAAGGAAGCGCTATTCTAGTCAAAAATCTCCATTTATCCCCCTAAGTTCAATTCGCATCCGACAACCTCTTCGGGATGCTACCCAAACTTAAAACTAATGAATAGGAGGCTATGCTACCAACTATTATTGTTGTTCGTTTAGAGTAAACGAAATAACAACAGTAGCAGTAGTATTAATAACAATAACACCGCCTATTGAACCTATACAGCCAATCGCCACCCCACCACCACCGTACCTGAATCGCGTCGATAGCCCCTTCGATGGGCGAAAAATTGGATTCAACCACGTTGACCACTTCGAGTCGTTTGCGCATGTGGGGAAACGTCGATTCGGTGACGAGAATGGTGCGGCGCTTCCACTGATCTGTCAGTTGATCACTGCGTTTCGGTCCGGGAGCCATCAGACTGTCTTCTGTAGTCATGTCTACAAAAAAAGCAGTTCGATCGATAGCTTATTAGCATTACAAAGAATTGTGTCAACTGTTTGAATGGGGATCCACGAGGTTTTGAGTCAATGTTTCTAAAGTTTCAATTTTCCTGACTAATTATGGATTAGGTATCCAAAATAATAACAGCCAGGACCGAGCGCAGATGGGTGCAAGCAACCATCCAGGATACTTAAAAGGCATCTTAAGATATATATACCCCCTTGTCTAAGGGAGATAACCCTAACAAATCTTTGCGAACAGCGGCATCGTTACAACCAAAAAAACTTTGAAATCGATCGCTTGGTGTACAAATATGGAAAATAATGAAGACATGACGTAATCATCAACCACAATGAAATAAACGAAATCCTAGATAAAGTCTAACATTTGGTATTTGATCATTATTTTATCCTTCAGCCAAGACACCTTTTAAGATGCTTGTATTCATCCTCCAAAGCCGAAAACTAGTTATGCCACTGTATAATCACTTCCTGCTGTGCTTGATTGCACACTGTCACGTGGAGGAACAACACAGTCATGAATATCATTATCAATGGAAATGCAGACTATGTGTGATCATTACTCGAATCTTCAGGATCATTAACAACCCATTATCTTAATCCACCCCATCATAAAAATACGGATATTTTTAAAACTTTTTTCCCTAAATACCTACATGTAATACAACACAAAATTTTGTACACAATCGCCATACTACAAAGTAACAACTGATACATAATTTAAGAAAATGTTCAATATCTACAACGCACATGTACACACAATCGTTGAAGCAACATACTGTTACCGAAACAGCTGATACATTCATCAAAGTTTATCACAACAAGTGGTCTTACAATTTTATTAAGTAAACGTCACACCTGAACGGTGCCAAGCCCTTGCTGATAAGAGGGGGGAGGCCAACAGCCTCCATGATATGATTGATATGCCAAACAAAAAATGTGAATAATGTAACAAACAGTTATACTCCTATATAGCCAAATGTAATCATGCCGGGGTGGTTGAGCGGTACAGCACTCGAATTCGGACCTCAGTGGGCATCGGGGTTCGAATCCCATCGCCGGCACTAAAATGCGGGCTTCGTTAAAATGTCCCAACTGCTGAAAGGCATGCGTTTCTCGTAAAACAAATATAAAACTATCCATCTTAAGCTGTGAAAGGAATTCATTTGACTGTTGGGGTGATCTAGCGATACAGGATTCGACCTTTGGCACCGACCAATTAAATGCGGGCCCACGTTCGGCTTCGATGAAATGTTCACTGATAAAAATACGTTCCTTAGAAACAATTCTTGTATATACTTATAAAGTTTCAATTTTCGATGATGGTGATGTATTCCTGACTGTTCGACCTCCACGCGGTGCATCCTGGACTGGATGCTGAAAGGCATCTAGACTAATAACAGCAGGGATCGATTGTACAGTGGCTTATATAGCCAACTCCAATCTACCTATCGTAAACCGTGAAATGAAACATTTTAGTGCCGGGATGGATTCGATCCTTACTAAATGCGGTTCCATGTTCGACTTCTACTAAAATGTGTTGCTTCGATCACACGATTGGAAAATCAAAAACAAAAGTTGGTAAAAAAAAGTCACATCTTTAATAGTACTACGGTCTCCTAGCATCCGCTATAATATCCTTCCATTGGTTACTGTATTCGGAGGCCTACAGAGATAGATCAGTCCAACAACTTTGCCATTCATTTTGGTTGGTGACGTGGTCACCTCTTCATTATTTCCCATATTTATACGACATAGCAAACGATCGATTTTGATGGCTTGACAAGCGTAGACAAACGTGGAAGAATAACAAAGTTTCTTGGCTGGTAGACGGCATCCTTGTGATGTCGCCACTGTTCGCAAAGATTGACGAGGCCGCCTGATTTTTTGTCAGGTTATCTCCCTTAGTCCAAGGGCTACATATGGTATACGTATACCTTTAGATACCTTTTAAGTATCGTGGGTGTATGTTCGCACCCACCCGCCGTAGCGGAAGCCCAGTTATACCGCTGTGCACTCGGACCCTGCTGTTATTAGTCTAGATGCCTGTTGGCACCTAGTCCAGGATGCACCACGTGGAGGACTTACAGTCAGGAATATCACCATCATTGGAAATTGAGACTTTATAAGCATTACTCAAATCCTCAGGATCATTGCATCCAAGATAAAGTACCGGCATGTTTTAGAAGCGCATGCATGTTTTTAGTAATTCTGAAAATTTGAGTAATAATTACAAAATGTCAATTTGCGATGGTGGTGATATTTCTTGCTGTCACCTTAACGTAGCGCATACTCGACTAAATCCTGCCAAGTACTAATACAGACGAATACAACAAGGGATGAGTAAACGGCAGCATAAGTTGGTGCAAGCAACCATCCTAGATACTTAAAAGGTATCTTAAGGCAGATGTATACTATATGTAGCCGTTAGGATAAGGGAGGTAACCCTGACAAAAATCAGGCAGCCTCGTCAATCTTTGCAGACAGTGGCGACGTCACACAGGTGCCGTCTACCAGCCAAGAAACTTTGTTACTCTTCTACTTTTGTGTTACGCCTATATCAAGCCATCAAAGTTGATCGTTTTATATGGAATTATAATGAAAATAATAGTAACCACGTCACCAACTAAATGAAAATATCTTCCCAACCAAATAATATCGTGTTGATGGCATAATAACATCGATTCTTACCTGCTTGTTTGAGGAATGGCGTTTCAAACATAAACTGCCGCGCGTCGTGATGCTTCTCGTACAGAGTTAGCGGTTTCTTGGAAAATCGGCTGGTTTCTTTGTAGGGTTCGACGTGCGTGACCTGTGTTGAATGACAGCAATGAAACGGACATTTAAAAATATTTTAATAGATGATGAATAAGGTCAGTTGACGTAGTCATGGCCTCTTTATTACTGCGATTTGTACAGCACATTAAACAATCGACTCCGATGACTTGATAAGCCCAACAAACTCAAACGAAGTTTCTTGGCTGATAGATGGCATCCTTGTGAAGGTGCGACGGTTTGTAAAGATTGACAAAACCGTCCAATTTTTTGTCAGAGTTATCTCCCTTAGCCCAACGGCTACATATAGTATACGTACGTCTTAAGATACCTTTTTAAGTATCCTGAGTAAATGTTTGCTCCTATCTGTACCGCTGTATACTCAATCTCTGATTCGTGTTAGTCTAAATCCAGAATGCATCGCATGGCGGAGACAGGAAATTGAAACTCTGTGTTTATAAACGGGACATCGTATGTGTAGAACATCCAACAACGACTGACAAAGTTATCACAAGTCATTGTTTGTCCGTACGCACATTTAATTGTACATTCGACATAAATGTGCCATGCTGTCAAAACAATATGGTGGTACAGTGCTGGATTCAAATTTGGGCAATCATGAGCTCGAGTGCCACCATTGGCTTCTCTTAGTGGTACTGTGGTCGACTCAAACCTGGATGAGCATTGAGGTTCGAATCCCAATCTGGACAGTCATGTTTGTTCAATACCGCTTCTTTCTTTCCGAAAACCTGCTTGTTGTTCTCGAAGGTGTTTATCTACCGCATTACTTAAACGATTTAAAATTACTTTGCAAAACACCTTACCAGGAACAGACAATAAGGTTCTTCTGCGCCAATTATTGCAATCGTTCAAACTTCCTTTTTTGGGAAGAGTTTATTATTATTATTATTATTATTATTGTCATGGAACAAGATAACAGCAAATAACAACAACAATGTTACATAATTTAAAAAGAGAATGGAACGACAAAATGATTCCATCTATTCAAGCACTTTGCCAAAATGTTTGTTTGATCCCCATAAAACATTCATTTCAATTAAGTCTTTTGTAGTCTACCAATCCCTTTGTTGCCATTGTCAATTATTTATTCCAAAACCGTTCTGAGTCGAGTTATCACTTTTGTGTTGCTGTTTTCCTAAATAGGGTTCTTTTATTGTTTCTGTTTCAAGTTGTGTATTACAAATGCTTGCAAAAGTAGAAAATGGAAAGCTACACATTTATTCAAAAGACAGTATCTTAATTGAGAAAAACATTTGGCATTTAATTGTTTGCCGAGTTGGTATAGCGACAGAGTGCACAACTCCCATCTGGATGGTCATAAGTTCGATCCCGCACCAAAATGCGGGCCTACGTTCGGCTACGCTAAAATGTTTGCTGCCCGAATAAAAACGTTTCTTGTACAACAATCAAAATTAATAAAAATAGAAATAATTTTTATTCGCTTTGCAGACAAAACGTTGGATTAATCGAATGGTTTTTGTATAGAATAACTTTTAATCGTAACTATGTTTTATTTTTATGTAGGAAAATATGTGGTAAACAGTTGGTATAAACCAGGTTTGAGATATGACTATGGGATGCTAATGATCCTGAGGATTTGAGTAATGCTTATAAAGTCTCAATTTCCAATGATGGTGATATTCCTGACTGTTAGTCCTCCACGTGGTGCATCCTGGACTAGGTGCCCCTAGGCATCTAGACTAATAACAGCAGGGTCCGAGTGCACAGCGGTATAACTGGGCTTCCGCTACGGCGGGTGGGTGCGAACATACACCCACGATACTTAAAAGGTATCTAAAGGTATATGTATACCATATGTAGTCCTTGGGCTAAGGGAAATAACCCTTACAAAAAATTAGGCGGCCTCGTCAATCTTTGCGAACAGTGGCGACATCACAAGGATGCCGTCTACCAGCCAAGAAACTTTGTTATTCTTCCACGTTTGTCTACGCTTGTCAAGCCATCGGGATCGATCGTTCTACATGTCGTATAAATATGGGAAATAATGAAGAGGTGACCACGTCACCAACCAAAATCAATAAATGATAGTACTTCTCACCGGACAGTTCAAGTAAGCGGAATGTGTTATGCATGTATATTATTATTGTACAGTTGAAGATTCTGATGCTATTTTTTAAAGTTTTAATTCTACAAGCGTTGTGAACTTATATGAATTCAATGCCTAATGTTTAAGCCTATATAAACAATTTTTATACCATCTAAAAACTTGCAAAATTAATTTTGTTTTAATTTTGACAACATTATAAATGTAACATTTTTGGCTACTAAATTATTAATTACATCATCATTATAGTAAGTTCCATTGATAACTCTGCCAAAAGCTAGGCTACACATTCATTTACTTAAAAGTATAAAATGTACCGCAGGATCAACTTGAAACTAGGTGACCATCGGGGTTCGAATCCCACGTTCGGCTTCGCTCACATGTCCACTGCTAAAACGGAAAAAAGATATATTGCGCGCCCACACACCCACCTGAACGTAGGCCTTTTTCGAATCCAACTTGTTCCAGTTGACATAATTGTCGGTAATCAGTTCGATGCAATTGGACTTGTATTTGTTGCGATAGAGATTGAGCAATTCGTTGCATTTCTCGTTCAACTTCTGACAGGGATTCGATCGATAGATGAACGTCTTGCCGGCCATCGATTCGAATAGCTAGAGAGACACGACGAGGACATACATCAACTGGGAGCTCATTGACAAGAGTCGTGCTTTAAATCGAGGGCTTGAATAAATTACGGTAGGTGATAAAACACACCAGCGGAAAAAGAAACTAATAAGAGTTAGATAACCTTGTGTGCGAGTGTGTGATCCCCTCGTAAGTTGAGAACAGGAAAGTTTCGCAATGTGTGACCAAATTTGCACGATGACTCAATACAAATCGTACAGTTCTAGCTAAATATTGATTTTTCCACATCTACATTTTCAAGGTCAAGAAATCCCCTTTTGATAGAAGAATGGCCCAACTTGGCTCATAATTACTCACAAAGGTTGACCAATAGAATTAAAGAAAAAAATTTTCATGGATGGTTTTATCATCTACCCATTTTTCTATCAAAAGGTGATTATTTGACTTTGAAAATGTATATAAAGTGGAAAAATCAATATTGACATAGCACTATACGATTTGTATTGCGTCATTGTTCAAATTTGGTCACATTTTTTGAAACTTTTCCATTCCCAACTTACGAGTAATCATACACTCACACACAAAGGTTATCTGACTCTTATTGGCTCCTTCTTTCGCTAATCTACCGATCACACACTCACGAATGGTTATCTAATTCTTATTGGTTCCTTTTTTGGCTACTTTTTCCGTCAAAATACCCCACATATTTTTCCTTTCGATTTTATACACGTCAATCGTAACCAAAAAACCCTCAAAAACTCACTTGACCGTGAAATGTGACCCGATAGTAGACAGCAAACAGCCGATTGCCATTGGATTCGACACGGTTGAGCGCCTCGTATGCCCGACCGATGTGATGATAAATTTGTGACAAACTGGAATAGTCCCGACGTGATTCGTAGACTGGCAAAATCAAATCGTAAATTGGTCGTAAGCATTCGTACAACCCGGCTGATGCCATAGCAATAGCAGCCTCGTTCAAATCGATTAACAAGTCATCCTATTGGATAGAAAATATACAAATTAAATTACACTACTTATAATTTTATATAAGTAGTTAGTAAGAATAAAATAATTGTACGAAAAGACCAAATTGAAAATCATCCTTCTCCTTTTTTGACAGGACGT
Organism: Cardicola forsteri; assembly: GCA_025895645.1. Classification (NCBI taxonomy): domain Eukaryota; kingdom Metazoa; phylum Platyhelminthes; class Trematoda; order Strigeidida; family Aporocotylidae; genus Cardicola; species Cardicola forsteri. Next base: position 24,361 of record JAKXYG010000867.1, on the reverse strand, counting down.
AGAACCAGCTACGATGGAACTGTCAAATGTACAAACTCGAATCCAACTATCGACAGACTAAATGCGGACTCTCTTCGTTAAGTGTCTACTTGCTAAAAAAAGCGTTTTCTATGACATGTATTCAAAAAATTAAAAAATATAACTATACTTGAGTGTAGGAAATTTCCAAGGGAGTCGCCGAATCAGTAGGTAGATCGTGTTCCTCGGTCACAATATTGGACGAAATCATGCTAAATGCTTTCGAACCTTGGGGAAATTCATCTGAAACATGAATAAATCAATCAATAAACACACATGAATGAGAATAGACATTATGTTTCACACACACAACAGAGGTTCAATTAAATGATTTTTTTTTATTGATTAAATATGTATATAACAAAATCACAACACACAAAAACGTGATCTAATGGATAAATCTATACATGCATGATAAACGCAAATCACTACGAATAATCAAATGTTGGGTGAAAGGAAATAAAAAAAACTTACAATCAAGCAAACCTATAAAATAAAAAATTGGTAAATAAATACATTTTTTGCTCAAAATAAGTGGCACTCAAAACGGAACACCGTGGAAAGCTGTTGTTTGTAAGTGGTCACATCTTCACTATTTCTATATTTGTAAAACGATCGATTATGATGGTTTTATAAGTGTAACAATCGTGGGATAATAATACAGTTGTTTTGTAGGTAGATAATAAAACTAACCAAGGGAAAAATTAGCGAAAAAAGGAGCCAATAAGAGTCAGATAACCTTTGTGTGTGAGTGTGTAAGTTGGGAATAGAAAAATTTTAAAAAGTGTGACCAAATTTGCACGATGAGGCAATACAAATCGTATAGTGCTATGTAAATATTGATTTTTCCACTTTATATACATTTTCAAAGTCATTATTATTATTATTATTATTATTGTTATTATTATCATCATTATTACCATTATTATTATTATTATTATTATTATTATTATTATTATTATTATTATTATTATTATTATTGTTATTATTATCATCATTATTACCATTATTATTATTATTATTACCATTATTATTATTATTATTATTATTATTATTATTATTATTATTATTATTATTATTACCATTATTATTATTATTATTATTATTATTATTATTATTATTATTATTATTATTATTAATTATTATTATTATTATTATTATTATTATTATTATTATTATCATTGTTATTATTATCATCATTATTACCATTATTATTATTATTTATTATTATTATTATTATTATTATTATTATTATTATTATTATTATTATTATTATTATTATTATTATTATTATTATTATTATTATTATTATTATTATTATTATTATTATTATTATTATTATTATTATTATTATTATTATTATTATTATTATTATTATTATTATTATTATTATTATTATTATTATTATTATTATTATTATTATTAATATTAACATTATTATTATTATTATTATTATTAATATTAACATTATTATTTATTGTTGTTGGCAAAAACACGTTTGTAAAAAGCACATTTAATTATGATCTATTAAATAATATCAAAAAGATGCTGCATACCTCGCATCTTCAAATATTCGGCCATGAGGGCAGCAATGTGCATGCGGGTCATCGCCAGTTCGGTCAGCGATTTGGCATTCAAATGCAACTTGGCCAATTCTTCCAACCAGGTCCTGACAACCGGCGACGGTAAAAGAGGGCGGGGGAGGAAGAAATGTAGTTATTGCAAAATTGAAATAATCAAACGATGTAATTGTTGGTCAGGCATTAGTGCTGGTCGTAGGGGACTTGAAACCTATATCCCTTCCAGGTTTAAATCCAGCGTTGTACCACTAGATCATCCTGGAGAAATCACAATGATTGCCACCACCAGTTTTTTTTAATGTTTATTACTTTAAATGTTTTACAAGATAGATGCTTTTGAGCAGTGGACATTTTAGCGAAGCCAAACGTGGGCCCGCATTTTAGTGCCGGTGGTGAGATTCGAACCCACCGAGGTCCAAATTCGAGCGCTGTACCGCTAAACCAAAAATAATGTTGCAACACTGCAATATTTTATATTGATGATGATGATGTGATTAATAGGATGCTAATGAGTCATTTTTAAATTAAGTTTCAATCTTCAATAATTGTGATATTCCTGACTGTTCCTCCTCCATGCGGTACATCCTTGACTAGATGCCCATAGGCATTTAGACTAATAACAGCAGAGACCGAGTACACAGCGGTATAACTGGGCTTTCACTTCGGCAGGTAGATGGGAGCGTACTTAAATGATGAACAATCGAAGCGGAGCCCGAGTTCAGTGCCAGTAGTGGGGTTCGAACCCATGCCAATTCAAGTTCGATTCAAGTACTACAGCATTAGACCACCATGGTACAGTTTATTCATTATTTGCCTTTTTTATTTATCTATTATTTTAATTACTAGTTCAATAAAGACAAGATACAAGTTAACCAATCGTAAATAAACGTCGATGCTTTCTGATTGGCTAACACAAACACGAGTGACGTTAAATCTAATTGGTCACTTTAATATTTACCTCCTCAAAGCTGGATTACTGCTATACGACTTGGCCAAAGCATATTGCAGATCGACCAGACGTTCGGGATCGTCACTGTGTCGGCGCATTTCGTCTGTCGCCGTCAGTACGGTTCGAATACGACGCAGCAAGTCGTCAACTTCGTCGATAAACGTCCGACTGTTGAATTGTGACCAGAACGACTGTCCATACGACGACTGAAGTTGGATGTTGTTCGAAGTTGCAAAATTGGTGTCCGTCGTCGACCGCCGAATGTCCATGTCGCATAGACTGTGCAGTAGAGTTAGACTTGTGTCAAATGTAGGCACGAGTTCGCTGACCAATTTGGAAATGGCTATGATGGTCTGGATGTTGATTGGATGGAAGACAAGTTAAAATGTTAAAATCTTATTGTGGCTCAAGTTTTGATGTTTCAGAATTTGAACGAATAGTGTCACCATCACAAGGATGTCGTCTGTTAACCACGAAACGTCGTTATTTGTTTATGTTTGTTAGGCTTATTAAGCCATAAAAGTCAATCGTTTTATACGCCATATAAATCATTCATTCATTTTGGTTGGCGACGTGGCGTCACCTCTTCATTATTTCCTATATTTATACGACATGTAGAACGATCCACTTCGATAGCTTAATAAGCGTAGACAAACTGGAAGAATAACAAAGTTTCTTGGCTGGTAGACGGCATCTTTGTGACGTCGCCACTGTTCGCAAAGATTGACGAGGCCGCCTGATTTTTTGTCAGGGTTGTCTTCCTTAGCCCAAGGGCTACATATGGTATACGTATACCTTTAGATACCTTTTAAGTATCCTGGGTGTATGTTTGCACCCACCCGCCGTAGCGAGCCCAGTTATACCGCTGTGCACTCGGACCCTGCTGTTGTTATTAGTCTAGATGCCTAGGGGTACCTAGTCCAGGATGCACCACGTGAAGGATTAACAGTCAGGAATATCACCATCATTGGAAATTGAGACTTTATAAATTACTCAAATCCTCCAGGATCATTAGCATCCCACGCCATATGAATAAGGAGATAATAAAGAATTATTTGGGGGCAATGATAATAATAACCGGTGCATTATCGCGAATAAAATACACGGAGCAGGCAGTAGCGTTGCGAGTCACATTCTGTCTTGTTTGAGCCCTGAGAATAGTGTTTCTTTGACTTGGTTTTTAGTATCTGCCCTGTTGACCACGGCATTTAATTTATTTTTGTAAAAGTTTAGATCGCAAGTATGTAGACCATCCGCGGCCAGTCATCCTGGTGAGAAGACAAGCAATTTTTAAATCACCTTTTCTAGGACCCTCTCCGGGTGGAGCAAACAGTGTAGTCTCTAATAGGGCTGCTTGATGATAATACTCAGGGTGACACGATAACCGTTGTCGCCTTCTTGTCAACGTGGTGGCCATCAGGGGGTTCGAATGCCAACACCGACCCACTAAAATGCGAGCCACGTTCGGCTTCAATAAATTGTCCACTACTGAAGATGCCTTTCTCGTAAAACATTTTTTTTAATTTTTCTAATGTTAATAATAAACCTGAGGATTTGGACAATGAGTATAAAGTTCCACTTTCATATATAATGTTGATATTTATGATTGTGTTATCATTCATCGAAGACTAGGTGCATCTAAACTAGGACAGCAAAAACCGAGTGTACAACGGTATACCGACGTTTCCGCATTAGAATGCTAATGATCATGAAGATTTGGTGATATTCCTAACTGTTCCCCTTCTTCCATGTAAATTATTGTCCTTAATTAAATGCCTGGCTTTCGCTAGACGGCTGCTAGCATACACCCAAAACGTGTGGATCCGCCAAATGCTGACAAGAAAGCGGTCTTCTAGCAAAGAAACTTCAATTATTCCCCCCCCCACCCAAGTTCGGCTGGCATCCAGCAACCTCACACAAAAATTCAGGATGTTGTCAAGCATATTTTACAAATTCTCCATTGACTCGTATAATCACACCCTCCCCCAACTACCTGCAAATGCACCCGATAAAATCCATTGCGTTGATATGTCTCGAAACTTGTCTTCCACAGCCGATACAAAAATCCACAAGCATCGAGTCGCAAGTTGTTGGCTACAATCGATGCGGTCGAATCGCGACTGGGCTGAATCCAGTCGGCTGAAGGACACGACGTCGACTTGATGTAGACCATGGGCGAACATTGATTGGCGCAACGGAAACCGGCCAAACACAGAAGATTGAGCACATCGGTCGATTCGGAAAAGAGAACCTGACGGGATTCATTCATTCATTATTATTATTACTATTATTATTGCTATAATTTGTTATTTAAATTATTTATTATTAAGCTTTATTATCTCACTAGAAGCATTCAGCGTAAAATACATTTTACCATCAATATAAAAAAGTAGTAGTACAAATAATGAGATCAAATGAAATAGAATGTCATATGTTAAACACGTGGTTCAATATAATAGTAATCTAAACTTATTATACTTTGAATGAGCGCCGTTGCATACAGCGCCCTATTTGAGGAAGAAAACGTACGTGCGAATTGATGCTCAACACAACCGACAGTATGCGTGCGATGAATTGTCCCGATGCTGTTGGCCGATTGCCAGTCCATGTGGCAGTCCGAACAAGGACACGTTGAAGTGGTCAAATTATTTTTGGACCATGGATGTATATTTAGAAAGTAATCAATGCAATTGTTTGTTAATAGATGGATGCATATTTATAAATGTACATTGTATCTATTTTAAAAATCATGTATTATTTCATTTTGTGTTTGCTACTTTGAATGTCTTTCAGCAGTGGGGACATTTTGGCGAAAGCCGAACGTGTGGTACTGTTTTAGTGGGCCGGTGATGGGATTCGAACCCGATGCCCACCGAGGTCGAATTCGTTGTTCGGCGGAACACACGTCAAACTATGATGTCGAGACAATTTCAAATGCTTACTTAATGCATATTAAAAAAACCATCTTTCCTGTATATAAAATCATTCTAGCAAACTTCTATGGTAAATGAAGAGCCAACAATTCAAATTTTATTGTGTTTTCAATGTATAATATTTGCGCTTGTTCATATTGAAAATGGCAAATTATTTTTCTTTTTTAATTAAAATACAGATGTCATGTTGGCAATACACCTTTGCATTATGCCGGCATAGGTGGATCGTTGAAAATTTGTCAGATATTATTACAAACTAGTCCGTCCCTCTTAAATGAGAAAAATTTTTACGGAGTACGTTATGGCCAAGTGGGCTTAAAATTAACGGTAAAAAAAAGTATTTAATTCCGGTGTTATGGAAACGTAGCGCAGCCATTCGAGGGCCCGCCAACTTTTTCAACTTTTTCCCTTGGTTGGTTTTATCATCTACCGGAATGTTTAATTCTTGTTTTGATCCCTGAACCAGTTTTTAGCAAACCAGAATAGTAGTACAGTTGTACTATATAAAAATTACACCTAATTAAAAACCAACAACTTGTAAATATATAATCCCTTGTCTTATAATAAGCATAGGTAAACGACAAGTCTCAATAATGTTGTCGCTTCTTATACACATAAAAGTCTAGTGTTGTAGAAGTTAGAACAGTTTAATACGGAAAACATTTCAATTATATTCATTTTGGTACAAAACAATGACTTCATAAATAAATATAAGAGTTTAAATTATTCCATGTATCCCATTCCATCTAAAATCTTGTAATTTTAAAACATTGTACATGTAAATAAAGGTTTACATTTGTGTGATGTTAATTTTCTTACTAATTTACATTAATTAATGATTGTATGACACTTAAACCATTCAATATTACTTCAGTTTATACGGAGTCTATGCAATTATATCAGTGGCTATGTTATGTCAAGATAAATATAAAATATATTAAAAAATTATAACATTAAATTTATTAACTAAAATGCATTAAATTATTTTTTAATAAGCAATCTATTAAGAAAATTACCCTCAATTCATTTTTTAGAAAATTATGTTTTACACTTGTGACTAGTTTTCCCATGGTTAGTAATTATTAATGCCCATTTTCCATTGGCTTAAATCAACTTCCCACACTTACTTAAATCGATGAGAAAACTAGCCAAAAGTGTTAAATATTTTGTATAAAAAATCGATTAATTGAAGTTTTCTTAATTAAAACTTAATGACGTAAATCATTTTTATTAAAAGTACTTAAAATATTTTGTCCAAGCAATAGCATAGGCGTTGATATTCTACAAATTGTTTTTGATGCATTCGGTTTTGATAGTTTGTTTTCTATGTAAAGACTAGATATTCAATTATTCATATTTGCAACGTATTCTTTGGGTGCATACTTTGTACATAAACGAACAATGAGAGACTACAATATTAAGTACAATTTCAGCATAGTACAACTGTACATTTTAACTAAATGCATTTATCTTTCTAAGCCAAAAATTAAGTCTTAACAAGGTTGACTCTATTCGACACACAATTGTTGGAAATATAATATCAAAACAACCATTAACATTAACTGGAATTTAGTTTCTACAAATGTTAGGTATAATTTCTGCTTTGGGGAAGATAACAATATAACAATTATAAAATGCAATAAAGCAAATCTTGTCTACTTAATCCATATAAACACTTGGCATTAACTTATTAAATATTTGTAACGCAATTGCAGTATAAATAATTATCACATAAATTACTGCAGCAATGACTTTACGTAAGTCTTGTGTATTTGTGGAAAAAACTTACTTGGCGCCGGGACCAGAGTGATCACGAATGCTCTGGCCCCAGGTGAAGACTCGCCATTGCACCTCGGCGCGTTGAAGCCTGCGACAATCCCTAATTGGGCTCGTTCGGACGTGTAGTTTATGCCAGTGGGGAGGTCTATGATCATCCCCTTATTTACCGGGGTGGTCTAGCGGTACAGCGCTCGAATTTAGACCTCGGTAGACATGGGTTCGAATCCCATCGCCGGCACTACAATGCGGGCCCACATTTGGCTTCGCTAATTGTCCATTACTGAAAGATGTTTTTCGTGAAACATTCAGAGTAGAAAACATAAAATTTTTAAAAATAAATGAATAAATAACGACTAATGACCACATCACAAGAGAAATAAATGTATTGCTAATAAAAAATTGATATCTAAAATTTTGAATTTTAAAATTATATAAAATGTAAGCGCATCCTAAGCATTAGTTACGAATAGTTGCAAAAAACCAGCACGTACAATAAACTTATGCTCATCTAGAAACAATTATAATCGTTATTCTTTTACGAACGCATAAAATAACCTAAAAGCAAATTTGTTTTGAAAAATATATTAAATATAAACATTACACAGAACATTTAAAATAAAAACAAGATTATTGGTGGATTACATTCGTACCCAATTAACTGCCGAAAAACGTTGTTAACGAGTGGGGAGACTTATAAGTTAATTTACAGTTTTTTAAATTACAACTATCCGAGGAGCAACTTGAGAAGATGTTAAATACTAGGTTTTGTTATGCCTAGGTGTTGAGCGAATTAGCGTTCAAATGGGGAGGTTCTAATTCACCACAAAAGTTTTGCGTCAAGAATAGTTCTTATTGGTAGAAAAGATACATCAAGGAAATAGGGGGTAAGAGGTTGTAAAACTGTACATATTTCAAATACACATTATTTTTTGCGAAAAATGACTTTCTATTATATGGGATTAACCAAATAATACATTTTTCTTTTAAATACATTTAAAAAATGTGGGTTTTAAACAGAACACAATTAGTATCTGCAACTTTCTTTTCTGCTTTTTATTGACAAATAACCGTGCACGCTTCCTCAAATCTTGTACAACAATTTCTAGTTGCTCAACGAAACAACCGCTCTACAAAATTGTCGTTGTAAAATGCAGCGCACACACAAATTTTTATCTTATATACAAGTCACATTTTCAATACCTGACCACAGACACATGCACCAACGTGCCACATAGCTCTAGTGATTAATGCTGACTAATAGGAATTTATTTATTTATCCCCCCTCAAGATGTGGTCTCAAGTACAACATATATAATAGACGTAGGCATTTGGGGGTGATATTCCCATGTAACACGTTTGAATAGCTTTATTGTGATGTTCGGTAAACATAAGAGATGAGTCAAATAAGACTTTTAAGTCTTTAATCAATTTAACTGATTTAATAGGCTGAGTATTGGAAGAATGCAGGGAGAAAACATTGCCCGATAGCCGCCCAAAAGTTTACATTTAATCTTATTGAGCGGTAGCTGGTTGGATGTCGACTATTTAAAAATGTTAATAATATCCGTCTGCAGTAATTCGGGGTTAGTGCTCCAGATCTTAACATCGTCGGCGTAGAGCAGAATGTTAGAGTGCACAACTAAAGGATGATCATTAATAAAAAGAATAAATAGGAATAGATTTAAAACATATCCTTGAGGTACCCATGAGGAGATGTGACAAGAGAAGAAGAAATCTAACCCAACCCGAACCTTAAAGGTACGATTGGAAAAAAAATCTTTTATCCAAGTTAAGATGGAGCCAACAATCCCTACAGCCCTAAGCTTAAAAATAAGAAGATTGTGAAAGACTTTTTTATCAAATACCTTGACAAAGTCAAAATAGATGGCATCAACAGACTTATGGTTATCAAGCATTTTGGTAATACTATTGGAGTAGGTAAGTAGGTTTGTAAAACAAGACTTCTTAGGTATAAAGCCATGCTGGGTAGGATTAACGATATTAAGCCTAGTAAGATGGTCGAGTAAATGGAATCTAATTATTTTTTCCATTATTTTACTCGGAGTAGAAAGGATGCTGATTGGTTTATAGCTTTCGGGTTTAAATTTGCACCCTGACTTATGAATAGGTCTTATAAATGCAACCTTCTATATAGAGGGAATTCGTCTAGATACGCTTGATAGATTAAAAATATGGGTTAGGTGAGGGGCAAAAATATCTGCGCATTTTTTTAGAATTCTGGAATATGGACTTGAGGTTTCTAAGATAGTTGAGGACTAATAGACCATTTGCGGTTAGAAATTGTATAGTTGGACTAGCAGTACCTGGGAGAAACTGGGTATTTGATGGGGGCTGAAAGACAGAGTTGAACTAATCCCTAAAAAAGTCACAGCTAAAAGGACCTGAGATAATGCTTCCTTGTTGATATTTAAGGTAAGGGTGAGAGTGGTTGGATTTCCGCTTATTGTTAATGAACTTAAATAAAAAAACTTAGCTCTATTTAGAAGTTTATGTAGTAGATTCCCTTTATATTTTCTAATAAGTCTAGTGCATTCATTACGAGTATCTAAGTACGTGAAAGCAAGGTAGCTTGATGGCGTTTCACAAATAAAAGGCCTTGTTTCGCTCATGAATTATTTTACAGATATTTTTTAGATAGTCTAGGATTAATATGATTAGGGACCTTGAAAGGGACAAAAAGATTAATCCCATTATTAATTACTTTAATGAAAAAGGAGTAGACTTTCTCAAAATTATGGGTATCTAGTAGGTCCCAGTTGGCGTTAGATAAAAAAAATTGCCTGAGCCTACCGAAATCGGATTTCTTGCAATTAGGTATGGGTTCTAGTTTATGCTCACTAGTGGCGAAAATAGGGTAAGGAAGGTGTACTTTGAATGACAATAAAAAAATAGTCGCTTATACTTTAGGGGTGGCAGTTAAAAGAGTGTGTCTATAGCTGTAAATTTATTAGAAAAAACAATATTGAGACAAGAAGGATTAGAACCAGATCTGTTGTTTGGGAGAGTTGTTTGAGAAAATGTATATTGCAGAGATCTAAAAGTTTAGATTTAAAAAAGTTAGAAGAATTTGAGGGGGAAAGTCCAATTAATAAAGAGGCAATTAAAATCACTCATAATAACATAGTGCTTAAATGGCAGAGAAAAGATATATTGAGGTTTGTTAATGAGCTCAATATTGGAGTGATAGGAGAGAATTGGGAAGCAAAACAACAGTCTTAGAACTAACTTATTCTTAATTTCTAAACCTAATCAATTTAGGTGTTAGACAATTCGGTTCTTTCCAGATCCTTTTTTTACACAATACCTAATTTCTCCCGGTGTATTATTCGTTTACTTTAGAAACGGAATAAGGGCCTTCTATTTATGAAAATTAACTAGGTTTTTATGTTTCTAATATGATTATATTTTAGAAAAAACGATTGTACTAAACTAATTAAGTCGTTTGAGAATAACATGTTTTGTAATCTTCTAAATAAAACATAGGACGATAAAAGCATTTTTTTGAAGTTTATTAAGGATGAACGGACATTAAAAATGTTCCTACTCTGTCTTATAAATGACAAGGGTATCTTACTATCTGGCTCCCTGCCTGCAATAGCTTCTGAGAATACTTCAACTTAGTGTTTTAACTATCTAATAATCTTATTCCCCAGTATTCCAATTCCGCCCATATGATTTATCCCTGATGGTCAAGTGGTTCTTAAACAATTATCTAGTCACAAGTCAACTTTTTGCAGTACCGATGGGGTATATACTAAAATTTTTAAAGAACGCGTGGATATCCTAACCATTTATTAAACCTACATTTTCTCCCTTTCCACAATTTCTGGCAGTATTCTTCGTATTTGAAAGTCGGCGTTTATTAGATCTATATGCAAATCGGGGAGTAAGTTTAAACCTAAAAACTTTAGACCGATAAGTGTACTATCTACCCCTAGCAAATTAATAGAAAGATCAATTAAAATTTACATTCTAGACTATATCATAAAATTCAACATGATAAATTCCGCTCAACATACATTTATCTCCGTTTTTATTTTCACTGTACGTAGATCCATTCCTAGTGCCGAAGCCATCACTTTTGTTTAAATTTGCAGATGATATGGTATTATGCACAAAGATTTCTTCAAACAATGATCTAAACAATTTTGAAAATTCTATTAATAAAATTGAAAAATGGTTTACTAACTTTAATCTCAATTTAAATCCATCAAAATGCAAGTTTGTTAAATTTACAACGAAGCGTCCAAGAGAAACAATGAAATTAAACAGAACATTCAAATTAAATCAAACAAACATATGCACCTGTAACAAAATTAAATATCTTTGTGTAAACATAAATAGCATACTTACCTGGTGTGATCATGTAGAGCATATATTTTTAAAAACCAAATCATTATGCTACTATATAAAAAGATTAAGAAAATTAAATATTAACAATTATATTACTAAATTGTTCATTACATCATGTTTTTATCCTCTGATATTATATTGCTCACCTATAATTTTTCCTGGTTTATTAAAACAGGATTACGTTGTTTTAAAAAGATGCATATCATTGGTATCAAAATCTGCAGGAATCAAATATTCTATCTTATTGAATGATATTGTTGATAAACATTTTAAATCCTGTATACAATTAGCATCAAGGATTGAAAGTAATAACAATCACCCACTACATGCAGCTTTTAACAATTCTAAAGCTTCTGGAAAAACAAGAAGAACTTACCTGCACATGAAAGCCAAAACTAATCAATACAAAAATTCATGTCTGCCCTACTTATCCAGAGTGTTAACCAATCCAGAATCAAACAAAATTAAACTACTAAGAAACCTATCAAAGTAGGAATTTAAAGCATTGGGTTCCCTTTATAATTCCAAATAAAAATATAAGAAGACGTAAATTGTGAGATGAATTCATTTCGTATATTCTCGTCAGTCACAAACATATAACATTTTAGTATATATATACAAAAATAAAAAGGGGGGTACAGATAACATTTAAATTAATACAACTCAAACATTTACACACAATCATTACGACCAAGCTAAGTTTAATGTAGTGACGAACTGTTTTTGTGCACACAAAGCAGGTTTCAATGTGTGAATATAAACAGATTCGAGAATTTTCAACATATTCGAAGCTGGAGAAGTAATTAGCACTTTAAAACAATTTTTAAAGTTGATTTGATGTTTGGTTTGTAGTAAGTGACGTAATATGGATGATGTAGACAAGTGTTCATTTGCGTTTGACCTCTTATTGATCCAATTAGGAATGTGTTCTTTAGCCCGATTAGATAAGCGACGCATTGTCCGACCAATGTATTTGTCACCGCAACTGCAAGTGAACTGGTAAATGCAATGTAAGGCGAAAAATGTGTCTTTAGCCGTTTTAATGTTGGGCAAAGGGAGACCTTTAGTGATAAACAGCATTGTTAGTTGAATCGATGAATAGGTCCTTTTTATGGCTGTTTTAAGACAAATTTTGAGGAGGTTTATAATGTCATCTCCTTCAAATGGTAGCCTTAGGTAAGCCGGCTTCTTTTCATCATCGTTTAAAACCGGATTTTTGTATTGTTCGGCATGGTATTCGATGAATTTTGGTGGATATCCATTATTGATTAACAGTTGTTTAATGATATTACTTTCATCATCTATTGTGTCATTAGAACAAATTTTCTGTGCACAGTTGAACAGTGTTTTGGCAAGTGCACGTTTGTGTTGAACTGGTTGAAAGCTTGTATAGTGTAAATATTGGCCAGTTCCAGTAGGCTTGTGGTAAACTCTACGTTAAAGCGATCCGTTACTTCTCCGTAAAATTAAAACGTCTAAAAAGTTGATTGTATTATTTTCTTCAACTTCATGCTTTGTGTTTATGTTGGGATGAGTTTTGTTTAAATTTTAAAGCAGTTCATTAAGGTCTGTTTGTTGTGAGCTACTACAAATATATCATCCACGTATCGTTTATATATGGCCATTTTTTCTATTAATGTTTTGATCTGATGTTCGATTTTTGATAGGAAGATATTTGCCAATGCGGGTCCTAATGGACTGCCCATGGCTACACCATCTGTTTGAATATAAGATTTGCCATTAAAATTGAATCTGACATTTTGGGTGCAGAGCAAAATTAATTTGTTTCTATTTTAAGAACACGTATTCAGTTAATAGTAAATAAGTTAAACAACTTTATGATTTGTTTCTTCATTTGTTAATTAAACTTTAACTTTAAATGTAAACCAATAAGTCAAATGTAAATTAAAGTTTAATTTTTAAAAATTCAATGGAATTATCGATGTAAAAAAAACAAGCTTTATTTTAAAAACTTTATTATTGATACTAAAGTAAATAATTAAACACTCAAACGTTAATAACTAATTTCAATTTTTGTTTAGCTTTATTAATATTGTTGTAACGTATTTTTTTAAAAAGAAAACCTTACCTGTGCACTAACTTTTTAATAATTTGTGGGTGGGAATTTTCATCTAAGAGCAGTTTCTTAAAATACAAACGCTATTGGTTACCTTATTCAAGGTCACAAAATGTATTAATTTGGTTAAATTCCAAAATATTAAAGTAAAATAAAATAATATAACACAATATTGAACTGATGAAAAATAGGTTTTTGATTAATTTGTTGTTCATTCTTGCATAAACATTGCGCTTTTGTACAAATGGATGCTTTCACTGAAGTTTACTTTAGCATTGATGAAGATCATTCAGGTATTGTTAAATGATTATCTTTGTCTTTATTTATTTATAAAAATTCCACAAAATATGCTATGTATATATCATTAAAAAATACTATTTAAGCAACGGTAAATATACTGACAAATACAATTAAATGTAGAAAATGTAGCCGTACTTGTTTTAATAATGTTGGACAATGGCAAATTTGTTGTAGTATATATGGAACATTCTTTGATCTGCACAAAATACGTTTTTAACTTTGCTATATCTATCTTGGTTAAAACCCATTGTGTGTATGTTTATTAGTGGGTTAGTTTTGTGAAATTTATAAATTAAAATTTTAAACACATTGTTTGTCTATATATACTATGATCTAACATGTTTGTGACTAAATAGAACATACACAATCAATCCATCTTATAGTTTACGTTTTAGAAACGTACTAAATGTTATATATTTTTTGCTTAAAACTATACAGTTGTTGTGTGGTAACATATTTTGGGTTGATTACTTTAATATTATATTATATATATATATATATATATATATATATATATATATATATATATTAGAGAGAAAGAGAGAGTTTAATTTTTCATTCGACTGTAAAATAATTAAAAAATTTTAAATATTGTAATTTTATTTTAGTATATTTGTTAACCTAGCTTTAACTTAGAAAAATTCGGTACTGTTTATAACGCAAATCTTTTTAAATTTAAATAGCAAACGTTTTTTAAATTGTAAATTTAAACAATGTAAGTGTACAGAAAAATGTGTTACAGTTTCAGTTACCGTATTTTAAATAATTAATAGCATCCACTAACAAATCATCATAATGCAAATAATTTTTATATTAATTTGAATATAATATTAAAAAAACATTATTTTTTTAAAGATTTAATTATTGTTATTATTAATATATTTATATTTTAGAGTAAATTGAAAAAAAAACATTTAGTTACCTTGAATTTATGTTTGCTCAAAATTATGTAACAATTCACAATTCATTCATGTTTAAAAATTGTAAATTTTGTATATTTGTTTTTTCGTTTATTAATTTTTGATAAAAAAACAAGTACATATGTCGTTAGAATTATAGCCTTGTGCACTATAGTGCTACCTTACCACAGGTACAAAAGTACAAAAGTCCTCATTTAGCCAATCTACTGTGTTCACTTACTACAAAAATGATTTTTGTAACATATTTTCATAGGCAACACATTTAGAAGAAACACATTGTTGTTAATTGCCTATTTATTTTAATATAAATGCATTATTATTATTATTATTGTTATTAAAAAGCTCATTTGATAATTGCATTATATTTTTTAAAGCATTGGGTTCCCTTTATAATTCCAAATAAAAATATAAAAAGACGTAAATTGTGTGCCATGGGCAGTCCATTAGGACCCGCATTGGCAAATATCTTCCTATCAAAAATCGAACATCAGATCAAAACATTAATAGAAAAAAATGGCCATATATAAACGATACGTGGATGATATATTTGTAGTAGCTCACAACAAACAAGACCTTAATGAACTGCTTCAAAATTTAAACAAAACTCATCCCAACATAAAAACAAAGCATGAACTTGAAGAAAATAATACAATCAACTTTTTAGACGTTTCAATCTCACGGAGAAGTAACGGATCGCTTCAACGTAGAATTTACCACAAGCCTACTGGAACTGGTCAATATTTACACTATACAAGTTTTCAACCAGTTCAACACAAACGTGCACTTGTCAAAACACTGTTCAACCGTGCACAGAAAATTTGTTCTGATGACACAATAGATGATGAAAGGAATATCATTAAACAACTGTTAATCAATAATGGATATCCACCAAAATTTATCGAATACCATGCCGAGCAATACAAAAATCCGGGTTCAAACGATGATGAAAAGAAGCCGGCTTACCTAAGGCTACCATTTAAAGGAGATGACATTATGAACCTCCTCAAAATTTGTCTTAAAACAGCCATAAAAAGGACCTTTCCATCGATTCAACTAACAATGCTGTTCACCACTAAAGGTCTCCCTTTGCCCAACATTAAAACGGCTAAAGACACATTTTCCGCCTCACATTGCATTTACCAGTTCACTTGCAATTGCGGTAACAAATACATTGGTCGGACAATGCGTCGCTTATCTAATCGGGCTAAAGAACACATTCCTAATTGGATCAATAAGAGGTCAAACGCAAATGAACACTTGTCTACATCATCCATATTACGTCACTTACTACAAACCAAACATCAAATCAACTTTAAAAATTGTTTTAAAGTGCTAATTACTTCTCCAGCTTCGAATATGTTGAAAATTCTTGAATCTGTTTATATTCACACATTGAAACCTGCTTTGTGTGCACAAAAACAGTTCGTTACTACATTAAACTTAGCTTGGTCGTAATGATTGTGTGTAAATGTTTGAGTTGTATTAATTTAAATGTTATCTGTACCCCCCTTTTATTTTTGTATATATATACTAAAATGTTATATGTTTGTGACTGACAAGAATATACAAAATGAATTTATTTCACAATTTACGTCTTCTTATATTTTTATTTGGAATTATAAAGGGAACCCAATGCTTTAAATTATACATATATATATATTCAAAATATACACAATAAAATTATTTTTAATAATTACCAGATTCAATTTGGACCGCTGTTTATTAAACAATAATATATTGCAATTATTGTAAAATATATAATAATTAATTGATAACATAAATAAATTATTTAAAAAAAATAAATTATTACCCCAATATGTCAACATGAAAAACAATAAAATAAAATATTTAAATAAAACCATGTTATTATTCATTTAAAAAGCTTGATTATTACAAATTGTTTTTTGGGTTTATATAGTAATATGTTTTTTAATTAATTTCATAATTTATAAGTTAATTAAACACGTTTGTGATTATTAAATGATGAAAAATACATGTTTTATATTTTGGACACGTACAATGCGATTTAAATTGTTAATAAACATGAAATGTTTAATGTAATCATTAAATTAAATTTTTTGCTTTATTGCATGTAATTTTAAATTTTTTGTTTTACACTTATAACATATAAAGTTTATTAAAATGTTAATAACCATATTTCTAAATTGTTTTTGTGTTTTATTTAATTAAAATTTTCTAATTGCTAATAATTTACAAAATAAACAAATTTTTAATTTTTAATTTTTTACTATGTTTAAGTCATAACAAGTAGACGTATTCATTAGCTATTATAATTAGTAATAATATTGATTAAATATTTAATACTCTAGTAACCGTATATTCAGAAAATGTTTACATAATTTTCATAGAATAGTTATACAAACAATGAATGTAAATGTTGGAACCATGTTATGCAATTAGTTCCCCATTGTAATAAAGGGGTAGGCTTGACATATTTCTGGATCGGTTAGTAATATAGATAATCGCATATTTTAAAAAATTGATTATTATTTATAATTATTCATTACATCAAAATTGTTTGCCATTTTTAGTATTTTATGCAAATAATAAATAATATTGTTTTGTTTTTCTTTAATAATCATTAAACTGAAACGTATATATAATTTGTAGTAATATTTTTGGTTTGTTTAGAAGTATGCAATTTTCCGTTTTATTAAATACTTTATTAACATTATAACAGATTATTGAATTAATGAGCAGTGCTTCAATTGTTTTGTAAAACAAAAAAGTTTTATGTAGTGATTGTTCTGCTAATGACATAACATAGAACAAAAAATGTAAAATTTAGACTAATAAATAAGAACCGTTTACTTTGTTTCTGTTTGGCATTTTTAGTATTTTGTGCAAAAGATAAATGATATTCTTTTGCAATTTTTTGTATTCTATAGGCTAGAACAAGTAGTTGATTTAATGTAAAAGTTACGTTTGTTCTCAAATATTAAAATTTGAGCGTTATTTAATATTTTATTAACAGTATGACAGATTTTTAAACGAATAAACACTGTTTCTATTGTTTTAGTTTACGACATAGAAAAAATGTAACTATTTAGTATGTACTGATTTAAATCTACATAATTTAAAGCAATTTTTTAATTTTTACCAAAGATTATTTTATGTACATTTTAATAATAAAACAAATAAATTATATTAAAAAGATTTTATTTTAAAAACATTGTTCTAAAAACGTTTTATTTAAATTTGATATGCCATTTTATAAAAATAAAAAAATGATTTGTTTTTTTATTTATTTTCTAAACTTAACAGTAAGTGGAGCTGTATCATTCATAAGTATGTAAATTGATTTGTTAAAAAAAACAAAATAAAATAAACTCATTAAACACAAAACAAAAAATTAACTAATGTTTTATATTTATCCCCAATTGGATTTGTTTATTTTTAACAAATGTGCTTTAAAATGCAAATTATGGTCAGTTCAGTCTACGGTTATTCTTATAAATGTTTTTGTATTAAATACAAACAATAATTAAATGGAGCCAAACAAGCAATCATTTGAATAGTTTAGAATTTGTTGTTATTTTTAAAGTATGTTTTAAGTTTAAATTACGATAAAATGTTTAAAGACATTTAGTGGTTGTTCAAGATAATAATATTGTGCTTACATCTAAATTGGTAATGTAGCTTTTATTATAATCTAAAAATTTACACATTTTTTTATCCGTTAAACTAAAACGTTTTTAAATAGCAAAAAACTAAGTTATATTTAATTTCCTGATACGGCCCGGACATCAATTTTATTTAAAACTTTTTTTCATTATCCTTAACAAGTGGTAAATTATATAAATAATTAAAGCACATTTAAAAAATTAATTACGTTTTAAAATTAAATTTTACAAGAATACATCAATGATTTGGTTGATTTCTATCCAAAACGTTTAAATTCTAGGTTATTAGTTTAAGCGGGAATTTGGTAATGCTATTTATTAATATTTTTTTAAAATAGTGTTATTTATTGGTATTGCTAAAATAATGTTTAAAAGTTACTTTACGGAAATGTTTATGTACCTAATGTGCTTAAATGATGTAAAAAATTTAATCAATTTTAATGTGTTTATTTTGACTCTGCCCCTGTATATACCTGTATATACCGCTGTATATACATTTTTGTAATTAAAGTGACTTATGCAATTTAAATGTTAAAAACAATAAAACTGGAGGTCTTAACAAAATAGTTTCAAAAATTCTCAAGCACAAAGGTGACGTATTATTATGCGTGCTTGTTCATTTATTTAATCTTATAAGGCATAATAAAGAAGTTTCAAATAATTAGTGTCAAGGAATTATTCTTAGCTTTTGCCAAAAAAAGTCTAAACGATTGCAATAAATGGCACAAAATAACCTTATTGTCTGTTTCTGGTAAGGTAATACACTTTACCAGCAATTTTCAATTGTTTAATTAATGCGGAAAGTAAATATCTTTAAAAACAACAGACAGGTTTTAGGAAAAGATAAATGTGTATTAAGTAAATACTTACTTTTTGTACAATTATTTAACAAAATCAAGAATTTTAGCAATAACTTACAGTCAATTATAAAAATTTAATAAAAGTTATTGGCAATGTTTCTCAAACATATTTGTAGAAAATTGTTAAGTTTTACCGAATATTATTATTATTATTATTATTATTATTATTAAGCTTTAATATCTCACTAGAGATACATTCAGCATAAAATACATTTTTACCATTAATATAAAAAAAGTAGTAGTACAAATAATGGGATGAAAATGAAATAGAATGTCATATGTTAATAAATATAAATATGGTCTATATAGTATGCATGTAATTTTTTTTTTATATTCAAAATTGCTGTACATAGAATAAGTCATTATAAGGCACAACTTGTACTGTGAGATCTCCAAATTAGTTCAAATGAATGCGTAGGTGGAACAATTCCTACTTTGATAGGTTTCTTAGTAGTTCAATTTTGTTTGATTCTGGATTGGTTAATACTCTGGATAAGTAGGGCAGACATAAATTTTTGTATTGATTAGTTTTGGCTTTTATGTGCAGGTAAGTTTTTTTTGTTTTTTCAGAAGCTTTAGAATTGTTAAAAGCTGCATGTAGCGGGTGATTGTTATTATTTTCAATCCTTGATGCTAATTGTATACAGGATATAAATGTTTATCAACAACATCATTTAATAAGATAGAATATTTGATTCTTGAAAATTTAATAAAAATTATTGGCAATGTTTCTCAAACATATTTGTAGAAAATTGTTAAGTTTTACCAAATAAGGGTAACATATGTAAATATTACGCATTTGTTTTACCATAATTCCAGTTGTTGTGTTTGATTTATAAGTAGTCATTAGCTATATTTAAAATTGTTACAGGAGTATATCAAAGATGTATTTTGTTACAGTTTTTATTTATTCTGATAATTGATATTATTATGACTTGATCTATAAATAAATTGTTTTATGTTTAACAGAATTATAACAATGCTATTTTTTTAAATTTGCATTTGGAAAATGCTATTGATCTACTCAGTAAAACTGCGTAAGTAATGAAAAATATGACAACACGTCTTAAGAATATTAGTTCTCATATAACCTTATTAATTAACTGTTTGAAAACAAAAGTGTTAAGCACTATATCAAACAATTTTTGTCTATTAAAATAAGTGAAAAAATATAGAAACTGTAGTTTTCTATACGTATAGATGGAAAAGTCAAAATTGTTGTTAAACCCGGATTTGTAAAAACAATGTCAAACATATATAAACTCAAATCAACATGGTTATGTTATCATAATCTAAAAATGTACGCATTTGTTTTATTGTTTAGACTACAAATTTTATAAATGTTAAAAAGATTAGCTATATTTAATTATTTTTATAGTGTCCTAATGTAATTAAAACTTTTTTAAATTATTTTAAACCAGAGGTAAATTTGTTGGAAAATTAAAACACATTAAAAAACAATTATTACGTTTTAGAAATTAAATTTTACAAGAATAAATTAATAATTTGGTTGATTCCTATCTGGTTGTATTTATAATTTTATTATTTGTAATGTGATTGCGCTAAGTAATCTTTAAAATATTTCTAAGACATTGGCAATAAAAATTACCCACTATTTTATCTACACCGTATGTTTTTAATAAAATTAAGTAGCAAAAAACTGTAATAAAATACACCTTTAACATAATTCCGTGTCAATTTTAAAAATAGCAATATAACAGCTTTCTATGCAAACACAACAACTTGAATTTTGTTTTAACTAACGCAAAATATTTACATATTTCAACGGTATTCTGTAAAACCTAACAATTTTGCAACGTTTTTTTCCAAAACACAGTTTTTTGTTTTTAAACATGTTTACTTATCGCTTTTTTAAAACAGCTTAAAATTACTTTGCAAAACGTTTTACCAGAAACAAACAATAAGGTTATTCTGCTACAATTATTGCAATAGGTCAGATTTTATTTTCGAAAAAAGTAGCATTAACCCCCTTACCGCCAATTATTTAAAAAAATTTTATTATGCCATATAACATTATACAAATAAGTAAACTCCCGTGCTATAACGCAACCTCCATGCTTAAGCATCTATGCATTTATCTTGTCAAATCTTCTTGTTTTATTATTTTTTAACTTTTAAATTGTAAAGATTGCATTAGTTAAATGTCATCAATACACATTTTTGGATTTTTTAAATGTTTTACACATTTAAATAATTTTTTATCATTTGTTGGAAGGAAACGATTAACATGATTAAAGTATTAATTGTTTTTTTAACTCTTGACAGGTGTTTTACAATTTTAAACAGAGTTTCTGAATTATTTTTTAAGTTTGTTTTATTTGCGTCTTTGCATTTGTTTTCTAAACAATTATTTTTATCTTTTTGGTAGTTTTGTTTACCTTGTTTATTTAAAATCTATACTTATCATATAATGTTTGAAAAATATTAAAAGCAATCTTTTTATATTGTTTTTATTAAAAGAACGTTACTTCCGGATTTGGAATACACTATTAATGCTATTCTTTATTAAAAAATAAAATGCAATTCCCATGTTAATTATATATATATATATATATATATATATATATATATATATATGTTGCTTATTTTGTTTCTAATTTTATTGTTTTTAAAAATGGACATTAGTAGTAAAAAATGTTATCTTAACGAAAATAAATATCGTATAATTAAAAAATTAAAAACTAAAGGATTTTTATCAAAGGAATTAGCAAATTTATATAAAGTTAACCTTTTAACAATTTATTGGATTATTAATAGTTCAAAATTACAAAATTATAAAAATGTCGAAAAAAAATGTATAACAGGCAATACAGATAATCAAAAAATTTTTGTAAAATTAAAAAAATTATATTAATTTTATTTTAAATACTAAAAAAATAGTTTAAACAATTTTATTTATTCTATAATTAGAAACCGAGCAGTTAAATTTGGTTTAACGTCTAAATTATTAAACGTTAAGCCATTTATTATAAAAAGAAAAAAGGATAATAGTTTAATCTTTGTAAACAGTAAAGTAAACGGTACTAGTATTATTAAACTTCTGTCTACTTTGCAAATAAAACAATAATTTTTGACACAAAATTTGGCTACAACTCAAAGTATTTCATGGGTTAATTTTTTATAAACATTTACTCCCGGTTGTTAAATAGAAAGCCCATTTTCAACAAATAATATATTGGTTTTGTATTAAGTATAATCAACTTGTCAAATAGGAAATTATATTTGATACCTTAAATAGCAAAATCTTTGTTTCAGTTATAAAAAATGTTTTTTCTTATAAAATATAGAACACACTTTTAAGACAATGTTGTTTGTTATGAGACAACATCATATTTATTTAATTTTATTACATTTGCTTTATATTTACATTTAGACTGTAAAAATGCTGAAATAAAAAAAAACGTTTTTTACTTAACTACAATTTAACAATGTTACTAAAAATGTTTTTAGTATTTTAAAATAAAACATCAATAATCATACATATATATGTGGGTCAAGTTAATGTTACAGTCATATTATTTTTTACTTAAAGTACATAATGTTTACAAAATGCATTAAATAATTTTTATTATATCTATTTATACAGTAATTAAAAAGTTTTTTTTTATTAAATAATAATAAATATTAGTTTTATATTTTTTGACACATACAATATGATTAAAATTGCTAATAAGCATAGACTATTCTAATATAATTATTAATTTTTTTTGCTGTACTACAAGTAATAGCAAACTTTTTGTTTCTTATTTATGACATAAAATGTTTTTTAGGATATTAAAAACCACATTTGTATATTATTTTTGTGTTTAAATTAATAAGTATCTTTTAATTGTTAATAATCTTAAAAGTGTAAAATATGTGCACGTCATACCAATTAGACAATAGCACATGTTAATTAGTTTTTATTGTTATTATTGTTAGTACTATTAATGATTAAAGCTTTAATATTTTAGTAAAAGTATATTTAACAAATGTATAAATAAAAGTACAATAAATCTAGTTAAAAAATTATTTATAAACCAAATTACTGTACCTATTAAAAATTATTGAAACGTTTATTAGATGGTTACAAGGGAAAAAATACAATGTTGAAATCACTTTATGCATTTGATTCCATTAGTGCTGCACAACTGCACCATTTTTAGTTAGTTGTGCAATAAATTTTAATTGCACTAAGTTCTTGTTAAAACAATGTCAATTCCTAATTTTAAGTACACTATTAACGCCATTTTTATTTAAAAAATAAAGTGCACCTGCCATGTTGATTAAATATATTTGTAAACGTTTTTATAAAACATAATAGAAAAAACATTCAATATTTATAATTTAAATTTTTGTTAAGCAATATTGTACTTTCTAGTGTAAAATTAAATCAAATTTTAAAAACAAAAAACATAAAAGTTAAAATATTCTTTTTAATAATTTGAACAGTACTTTTTGTATCCACTTGCATTTTGCACTCTTTCCAACTGTTTATAAAATTTAATGCTTTATAAAAAACATTTTACATACATTTAATAAAACGTTTTTCTACATTGTTCCTATCTAATAATTTAATAAAAAATTGAACAAACACAAAGTATTTAATTAATACTTATTTTATAATTCTTTTATTAAATTAATGAATAGCGTTCATTGTTTTTAATGTTTAACATTTAGATAAATTATAGAAAACAAATTATTAAGTAATTTAAATTTTGTACTTGTGGCTTGTAAATTTTAGTGGTTATTAAAAATTTATTTAAATTTGTTTTGCAACACAATATTTTATATGTATTGTTTTAAACCGACATAATGTAGAAAAATTAAATTGTTAACTCAAACTGATTTTGCTTAATTCAGTAATAAAGCAAATAATTAATAAAGTTTTTAGTCTACAAAGGGTATAGTAAAAAAGGTTTACTTT
>JAKXYG010000085.1:112500-215917 GCA_025895645.1 Cardicola forsteri | reverse complement strand
ACAATTGCATTGTTAAAAAGGTTGCCCATCCATCATGTCTTTATGGATATTATGGAATTAATTTCTAACAACTGTCAAAATAGAGTCAAACAAATAGCTACTTAAACAGCTCAGAATGCATAACTATTTTCAAAATTTTTTTTTAAGACTGAACTACGACGAAATGCATCAGGGCATTTATTTGTTGTTCAAGATAATGTTCCAGTGCATACTTCGAAAAAGGTAAAGTGTTTTTTACCAAAATAAAATAATTTTTTTATTGTTTAGACTAAAAATTCTTTAAATAGCAAAAACCTGAGCTTCATTCAATTGTCTTCATACAGCCCGGACCTCAATGTAATTGAAAATCTTTTTACTTATCTTAAACGTGAAGTGAATCGGATAGAAAATCAAGACATACTCAAAGAAAAAATTGATTATGTGTTGATTAGTAATAGGTAAAGAGATGAACTAATAGATAAAAGAAAGCTGGACATATTTTGCTTCTAAAAGACGAGATGGGAGGGCAAGAAAGCAAAAATTAAAATTAATATATTTTAGTTATATAAATTACTGTTTTCGTACGGCTTAGATATGCTTAATATAATTTGTCTATAACGTGTGTATTATTAATAATAATGGGGTTGTCACAGGCAATTGGTTTAGTGTTGAGCATGACATTTTGACAATCCGTTCTTTAAATACTTTTTATAGCATTTATTTCAATATTGTTTAGTCTTTTATTAAACCGTAACTTATGGCTAATTACCAAAGTGCAATCGGAAGAGTTATGTAAAAAGATCTAAAATTTTTTTTATAAATGAAGATCCCTTTAGCTTTACTGCTATTACAATTAAACACCGTTTGTTTCTCATTGACGTCACAGCACTTGATATATATATTTTTTCAACAAAGCAATTATGCTAAGATAATATGGACTATCAATACTTGAAGTTAATTGTTTTTTTAAAGTTTTTTATAATGATCAAGATTTAAGTGTTTTAAAGTTTTTGGATGTAATAAAAAATATAAATGCACTCAGTACGGACTGTCTAATTAGCAGATAACTAGACAAATATATAAAAGAAATGTATAAAAACCCTTAAATTTTTAACATTTAAAGTTACGTCTGCAATTAAAAAAATGTGTAAACTGTTATTTACAATTCCCAGACTCAACATTTCAGGGTTATGTGTGGTGTGGAGTTTACTAAAAGGTGCTAATATTTGGTAAAAAATGTTGCTCATTTATCTTGTTTATATGATAATAACTTCCATGTTGATTACTTTAAATATTTTACAAAAAACATTTTTTAGCAGTGGACATTTTAGCGAAGCCGAACGTGGGCCCGCAGTTTAGTGCCGGTGGTGGGATTCGAACCCATGTCTACCGAGGTCCAAATCGAGCGCTGTACCACTAGACCACCCCGGATAAAAATAAAAAAAGGAATCGTACTAAAAACAATTTTAACACATCACTTTGTGGTGTTTTAAAAATTTTTGTATCTTATTTATTGCAAACGTTGTGCTAACTTTTGGTAAAGTCAGCTTTGCCAAATATTTGAAAGATGTATATCAGACAAACTCTAACACACCTAATGTTTAATGCATTGGATTTTAGTTTTGAGCAATTTATTATGTAAATATTTTATTTTTCTACTATTGAATGACAGAGAGAAGGAAATATACTGTAAATGGGCGTATTTTAGTTTAAATTAAAACCTCATAAATTTACAAAAACAAATTTACTATTTTATGAAACTAATAAATTGCGTTTTTGTTATATAACTTAATTTTAAATATTACATTTTAAGATTTTTGTAATACTGATTTATAAAAATAATAAATTATTAACGTACGAAAGTTGAATATGTGATAAATTTTATTTAGTAAACTGCATTGTACTATTATTTTGTACATAACCATTAAACAAAAATTTACAACAGTAGTGTTATTACTTCTGGTATTTGACCAACACGGTAATCCAAAATTAGCAATTACGTACAAAATAATATTATTTAATTTTAAGGTATTAAAATCAAAATTTTATGAAACTCGTTACAACAACTAAACATGTTAATTCTCAGTCGATTCTTATTATGCTTAACATATTTTACTATTGCAGTAGTGCACAAAATTTATATGATTGTTGTTTTATATATTTTTATTTGCAGAAGTATTTAAACTTTATTTAAATGTCAATTAAAACGGCTGACAACATTTGAAGTAATCAGAAACGTTTGTTTTGATTAATTTGCTGGAGTGATCTCGACTCCACCACCGGCACCGAATGCTAGCATACTTTCAGCTTTGATAAATGTCCACTGCTGAAAAACATGTTCCTTGTAAAACATTTACAATTGTAAAAAAATAAATTATGGCATAATAGAGTAAAACTGAAATGAATAATATAAGGGTAACTGGCAGCCACAGAAATCTAAATAAATAATCTTACTAGAAAAAAGCAAACTACAAACCGATATTATCATTAACGATTTTGCTATACTAAAACGTTTTCTTCCCTAATTTATTGCAATATTTAGGATGTTGTCAACTTTTTTTCATTACTCTAAATGTTTTACAAGAAACGGTTTAGACATTTGAGAATAGCCGAAAGTAGGCCCGCCATTAGTGCTGGTAGTGGAGATCAAACTTATACCCACCCAAGTTTGAGGCGAGAGCTGTATAGCTAGACTAAGCAGGAACATTCATCGGCGATACAAATATTAAAATTGGGATGATACGGAGATTAGCATGGCAATTTTAAGGCACAAAATCGTGAATGCTAATGATTTGGGTAATGTTTATAAAAGATCAATTTACAATAATTATATTCCTGACTGTTACTTGCATGTGACGTATCCTAAATTAAAAGAATCTAAGCACTTCAACTAACACAGTAGGGACCAAGAGCATACCAGTATAACTGGATATGCATTTTAATAAATAGCTAAAAGATACACAAATTATTATATTATTATACAAAACCCTTTTGCTTTAAAAATAAGCATGGAGCATTGAATATTTTGTAAATTGAAGATTGTGCTTTCTTTTGGCTTTTACTCAACCCTGTCATCTGTGTAACTTTATTATCCAGATACGTGCGATCATTCTTTACCGTTGTTTTCTAGAATGGCGTCCTCTTAATTGTTTCCGTAGCAGCATAAATTTTTACAGATGCCAGGTCGCTAACCTTGCACCCAAACCCTCCTCTTTTATCCAAACTTGGGACTGGATAGATTGAATTATTTCTAATCTAAACTAGGCGTAGTTAGCATACACAAAGGGTACATAAAATGCATCTTATATCATATGTAGTCTTTGGGCTAAAGGTGATAAACCTAATAAAAAATCAGGTGGTTTTGTCCATATTTTACTAACCAAACAAACAATTTTGTTAACCTACGTTTGTTATTCGTATCAAGCCAACCGAGTTCAATAAGTGTAGAAATAATAAAGAGGCGAATACGGTATCAATCAGTTCAATGTTATTAAAAGCGTTTAACTTCTTTATAACCTAACATTGTTGTGTTAGAGTCTATTTGTTGTAGATTGTTATTAAAATATCAGTGTCAGTGTTAATTGCAAGCTAGTGTTCGGTTACAAGCAGAAAAATATTGACGTTTTTTTGTGGCACTCGTAATTACTTTAAATGTTGATTTCCGTTCTATTAAAGTAATTGTTTGTGAATACTAACAACATAGATTATCTGAGTTTCCAATAATATACATATATATGTGGTGGTTGGTGACATTATTTCTATATTTGTACGACATATTAAACGATGGATTTCGATGACTTAATAAATAGAAGAATAACGAAGTTTTTGGCTGGTAGACTGTTCGCAAAGATTGATCAGACCGCTTAATTTTTTAATCAAGGTTATCTCTCTTAATCCAAGAGTTATATATGGTGTAAATTTAAATTAAGATACCTTTTAAGAAGCCTGGGTGTATGCTTGTAGCCATCCGCCGTAGCGGAAGCCTCGTTATATCACTGTACATTCAGTCCTTGCTGTTATTAATCTAGATACATATAGGCACCTAGTCCAGGATACACCACGTGGGGGAGGAACAGTAAGGAATATTATGTAATAATAATCACAACTACTTTATTTATTTAAAATTAGTTAAGTCATAATTTGTAACTATAACAGAAAGTTGATATATGTTCTGCTAAGCTCATTTTTACGAAGTATTAATTATGATAAAACAGTAGTTAGATTCAATATAAAGTGCAAAACTACTTATAAATCATTAGTAGTACAAAGGTTTACATCAATTTTAGGGGTACAGTAATATTTTAACTAAATTTCTTCGAACCTAGCTTTGGACAAGTTTTAGCAAAGCCAAGTTTCCATCATAATCCGTTTGTGATACTAATAAATAACCACATAATTTGTTTCATCTTTCAAACATTGAATTTATATATATATATATATATATATATATAAAATAAAGAATAGTCCAAAAATTAAAGTAAAAATAACATAAAGTAATAACATAAAGTTGATTTGATAGAAAACACATAGACAAAATGCAGTATCTGTTGAAAGTTTATTTTCGTTTTTTCGTCTTGTCCATACTTTTGCCAACCACCATGTCCTTGGCTGGACATTCGATTACATAACGTTGGGGAATGCGAATTGCCGGAGCATAGCCTTCAGGATAGGATAAATCTTCAAAATAAAGCGAATATTCGCCGTGAACCTAGAAACCAAAAAACAATATTGCATTACCATCACTGGCAATAAAAGTTAACATTTTTGTATAGCCACTATTGCTACATTTTTTAATCATAAAAATTGTTTAAAGTGAAATTGAGTATAGTCAAATGTGCCATTATTCTTATTACAGGTTCTTTTGATTTAAAATAAGCATAAAACGACAAGATAACGGTAGCCACAAAACAACAACAAAGTCCCATAATTTAAAAAGAACATAGAGCAACAAAATGATTCCGTGTCCAAATATTTTGCCAACATTTTTGTTTGATCCCATGGGACATTTATTTTAATTAGATCTTTCCAATTGGTTCTTGCTCAAGGTTTCCGTGATCTACCAACCATTCTTTCTCCATCATCAATTGTCCATTCCAAAACCATTCTTGCTGATCATTCGGGCGGTAAACGTAGAATTTTGGATCAAATAATTTTCTTTGTCTAATCAAAAATTCTGTAAATTAAAAATTGAGCTTCCTTTTGGCTTTCACTCAACCTTGTCATCTGGTTCGTGCTATCACTTCTTAGCTATTGTTCGCTCAAATAGTATCCTCTTAGTGTTTCTTTAAAAATATATTTTTTTACAGACCCCAGGTTGCTACCTTGCGCGCTCAAATCTTTATCCATTATCTAAGCTTCGGACTGGCTAGATTGGTTCATTTTTCATTTTTTCTAGTTTGGTTCGATTGAGAGACGTGAGTGTAATGGAACATGTGACACACAAAACTAGTTTGGTGCTGTGAACTCACGTGTGTTGGAACTTCGTCAACGACAGCTTTGTAAAAACATGTCGTTTGGGGATACAAGGCCAAAACGGTCTACAAATAATAATAATAATAAAATACGCTTTAAGTTTACAGTACTTTATAGACTGATTTACATGTCTGATCAGAAACCATAAAATTTTTAATATGTTTATATATATATATATATATATATATATATATATATAACTCCGCCTAGTTTGGACCAGAAATGATTCAATCTAGTCAGTCCCAAGCCTGGATAAAAGAGGAGGGTTTGAGCGCAAGGTTAGCAACCTGGCCTCTGTAAAAAATTTATACTGCTACGGAAACAATCAAGAGGACGCCATTCAGGCAAAAGTGATAGCACGTATCTAGATGACAGAGTTACACAAATGACGGATTTGAGTGAAAGCCGAAAGGAAGCTCAATCTTCGATTTGCAAAATCTTCAATGCCAACGAGACTTTGTTGTTGTTTTGCTGTATTCGTTGTCTTATTGGCCCATGCTTATTTATAGAGCAAAAGGGTTTTGTATAATATATAATAATATAATACCTTAAAATACCTTTTAAGTATCTTGAATGTATGTGTTTGTTAAGCTTATCAAGCCATCGAAGATGATCATTTTATATGCCGTATAGATATAGAAAATATTGAATAGGTAACCACGTCACCAAGCAAAACGAATGTTTGCAATACGAACTTGCAAAACTACAGTTTTATTAATTTATTTACAAAGGCTGTCTTTGAATGTTTAGTTAAAACAGTAATTTTGCCACAGTTTATTTTTAAATGCACCTCACACATCTTCAAAATAACTATACAAACATACCGCTCCTTTGGAAAAAAAGGCTTCATGATTGGTTGTAGGATTGGCTTTCCATTTGGGAAGTGGAATAATTTTATTGCGCGGTAAACTGTAACGCCTTGAACCAGAAAAATCAAAAGAAATCATTTTAAGTAGCAAAAGGGGGTGATGATGTTCAATTTAATCAAATGGGTACAACTTCCAAACGATAATAATAAACTATACACAACATAATGATGCATGCAATTCGTGCTTTTTAAATGAGTTACGAATTAAGCGTTTGAAAGTAAACAAACTCACTTTGGCCTTTAAAACAAAATAAATTAATATAAGAAACACATTGTTAAAAAAGATCGTTTCCCAAAAAATCTTTAAAATAATCTCTTAATTCAAATTTTTTTAAAATGCTTTTAATTATGCGGGCCCTCGAATGGCTGTGCTACTCTAATTTACCATGACTATATATAAGACTTATTTTTTATATATATTCTTTTTATGTGCAATAAAAATTGGTTGTGACAGATTTATTATTTTTATTATTACTACTTTAAATAGTTTACAAAAAACGCATTTTTCAGCAGTGGACATTTTAGCAAAGCCGAACGTAAGCCCGCATTTATTGCCGGTGGTAGGATTCAAATCCATGCCCACCCAGATCCAAGTCGAGCGCTGTACCGCTAATAGTAGAATTAATTTTTCTTTAGTAGATAATACGTTTATGAAAATGCATCTAAAAAACATTTCAAACGTAAAAGAAAATATAATTATAGTTCATTTCAACGTGCTTTAAAATCGACTTTACCAGAAAATATGTCACTGTCACTAATACCATCTTTCATTGCAAAATCTATTGTTGATAAAATTAATGATTTGCGTTTACTAATTAATGCGGAAATTTGTGTCAACAGTTGTTTTATATCAATTCAAGAATCCTGGCTAAATAAATACATTGATGATAACCTTATATCAATTGATAATTACATAAATTGATTAATTTGTCTACATTTTTACTTTACTTTTATTTTGTATTGTTTTGTTTGATGGCACTAATTATGTTTATATATGTATGTATATGCTGAATGTACGCCTATTGATGTATTAAAGCTTATGTTAATAAATAAATATTCTGACATTTTAAATATTTATCCCCAATCGTATTCCATTAGGTTTAGATAGTTGTCAATTATTATCGTTATGCTGACCAAGGAATATTTTGCTAATGAAATTGTCCATAATTCGGACCGTAGAAATTAGACTAACAATAAACTATCAGATGTTTTGTAATCAGACTATTTAACCAAAAATGTGAGTTGTAAGTCTCAAATGTTTTTTGTTTCAGGTATCACATTCACGTATAACATGGTATGTTATACAGCACTTTTATAACATTCCTTAATTGTGTTTACAACTGATAGTAATAATTATCAACAATTTCCAATTTTAACAAATTCAATAATACAATAACTTCTCCATCTAATGTTAATAATTAAAGTGCACAAAAAACGTAAAATAACAAACACTTACACTTTTCCTTCTTCAGCATCCACATCTTCTACTTCATAAATACGTTTGTCATGATCGTACGATACAACTTCTGCTAAAATGCAACCTTCGGAAAGATTAACAGCAGCAGCTGCTACATCTGGTTCTGGTACTAAAGCAACGACATGATCACCAAACTCAGCAACAGTACCCAGTGATGCTGAAACAGCGCCACATAAAGGAGGTGGACTAAAATTTAAAAAGAACTATAAGCTCCACATATGTACATTATTCACCTTCTATGTGGATGTACTAAACTACAAAATTGTTTAAACACAAAACTAATATGTTCCAAAACGATACACCGAGCGATAAAATAATTGAATATTAAAAAAATTCAGCGTTGTGCACACATCTAGTTTATAAAATAATGTGACGTACTTTTATATATACATGTGTTAACTGATATTATCTCCTACAAAATAATTACTTTCGCTGTTTAATCCCCCAGATAATACTTCAACTTATTATAGAACAAAACATAATCGCAATTAAAACAAATTTCTACATACATAAAATATTAATCAGATCTATCTTATCGTTTACTACATAAACCTGATGTATAAATAAGATGTTAATAAGTATATGCAGGGATGATCTAGAGGTACAGTGGACCTGGGTTTGAATCCCGGCACTAAAATTCGGGTCCGCGTTCGGCTTCGCCAAAATGTCCACTGCTGAAAGATATTTCTGGTAAAACATTCAAAGTAGCAAACATAATAAAAATTTAAACGTAGAATTGAGATTCTATCAAATCGCAATGACCAATAATAAAATTAAAAAACGTCTCAACTTTTACACAATACAATTAAATGTTATTCTAGACAAGCGTTCACGCACATTTTGGTAAAATTTTAGAAGCAAAGCCATTATGCCACCACCAAATAAATTAAAAAACCTTCCTTATGAGATGAAAATAAATAATTTCAACCAAAACATTTGAGAATTTCAATTTACGTAACTACTTTGTTGCTGTACCAAATACAATAAAATAAAACCCACCTTTCACCTGGTTTTCCTATCCACAAAGGGACTGATTTAGCATTTTCTTGCAAAACAGACATCAAAACGCCACGTCGAAAACTTTTAGGAGCAACACGAGTACCTAAATAAAATAACAACAAACAATATTTTTTACAAATTTTTTGTTCTAATAGTCGTATTTGTTGAATTTTTTCCAAAGCTTTAATCAAAGTACTAAAAACATTAATAAAGCAAAAGTTTCATAAATACGCTTTTTGTTGTTCCGCTTCACTTGTAGCCAAGTTATAAGCATTTTTCAATTGTCCTTTATTAACTACATTTAATTATTTAAAAACAAACAAACCAGTTTTAGAATTTTGTTTAGACCGTAACTTGTCAAGGTTTTCTAAATTGTTTTTAACAGATTTATATTCAGCTACAGTTTTCTTGCACAATAAAAGCAATTCCTTTGCATGATCTCTAATTTCTGCTTGTTCAGGTTGGTTAATTGCAGAAAGTGAAGACATTCACAAATATCTAAAACATTTATAAAAATCAACAAATGCAACAAATGTTTGTCTACATTTTAAAATAAAAATATATACATAAAAGATAATAAAAACGAAACCGTTAGTACAACTTTATAAAAATAAATTATTATTTTAAAATAGTATAAAATCAATGTGTTGACTAAAATATATAAGTGCCTAATTAACAAATACTCCATTAAAATTGTATTGTATAATTGAATCAAACTACTAACAAAGTGGTGAAGGTCAAAAATACTACGTTAAAAATATAACTTTTAAGTAAATAGTATTTTTGTATTTTAAATTAACCAAATGTTTTAAATGTTGTACATTACGTAAATAAAATTTATTGTTTAAAAAATATTTTATTGTTTAGGTCGTAATGCCAAATTGTAATGCCTACAGGTTTCACGTTTCAGGATCAGGATCAGGACGGTACACGAGGTGCGTAGGACTTTATCCTTTTAATCCTCGGTTCTCAAAGTATCTGAAAATTTAAAATCGGGGAGAATAAAGCGGGAGAAAGAAGCTGGGACAAGAAAAGTAAATAATTGTGAAAGGAAATAAGAAAAATATGGTGGAGAAGAGTGAAAAAATAAATTAGAAATTAAATGAAATTGGAGAGCTTGTGTTTGTCATAATTTATCTTAAATGACCCTAAGGAATTAGATTTAACTACATGACTTGGAAGCTTATTCCATTCTGTAATGGATCTGTGTGTGAAATGATTTAGTCTAACACTAGTGAGGGCTCTAGGTTTGTGAATCTTCCAACAATGTCCCCAAGTTACCATTATTAACATTAAAAAAGTGCCTGATACTATTGCTGGTGAATAACTGATATATTAAAATTAAGTTGCCTCGGAGTTTTCTATCTTCTAAAGGGAATAATTTTAATTTTTGTAGACGTTTAGGATATAATTTAAAACTAAGCTCATGAGGGAGTCTGGAGAGCATCTTTTGGACTCTTTCCAGTTGATATATGTCACCTTTTAGGGATGGGGCAGTTACCTAGATACAATATTCTAAATGTGGCCTTATACATAACATAAATAATAATCGAAGGCTATCTATCGGAATTTTGCCTAAATTTTGTCTGAAAAACTTAATCAGGCTGAATCATTTTTGGGTCGCTAATTTATGATGTAATGAGAAGACTAAGGATGACGTAAATGTTACCCCCAGATCTTTAACCACTTTTTCTGTTGTAATAAATTTATCCTGAACTATAAAAGCTACCCCCAAAGGTTGTCCAAAAGTTATATGTTTGCACGTTTTTAAATTTAAAGGAAGCCTATTTTTAACCGACCACAGATATATATTATCAATATCTTGTTGCAAAAGTTCCGGGTTTGTGCCCCAGATTTTAACATCATTCGCATAAAGGAGAATGTTTGATTGAATATTTGCAGATAAATCATTGACAAACAATATGAAAAATAAAAGACCTAGAACTGACCCTTGTGGCACACCTAATGTTATTTTGCACTGGGTGGATAACGCGTTGCCAAGCCTAACTCTGAAATATCTATCCTTTAGAAAATTACTAATCCAATTTAATAAAGGATTACCTATGTCAAAAGTCTTTAACTTAGCTATTATGAGGGAATGCGGGACTTTATTAAAAGCTTTGGAGAAATCAAAGTAGACGGCTTCCACACTTGAGTGTTGCTCTAAATCCCCAGTTAGCCCGTTTGTTAATTTTAATAGGTTGGTTAGACATGAACGGGAAGGGATAAATCCATGCTAAGCAGAATTTATTAAATTCTTATTCAGTAGATAATCTACTAAATATCCTTTGATTAGTCTCTCTATTACTTTACTAGGTGCAGGCAGAATACTAATCGGCCTGTAACTATCAGGACTACATCTGCTGCCTGTTTTATGAATTGGCCTAATGAAAGCTGATTTTCAGACGTCTGGTACTTGCCCACTAAGAATGGATACATTAAATAAATGATGGAAAATTGGTGCCAAGACATCGGCACAGACACTCCCTAAGAATTCTAGGGTAAATCCCATCAGACCCGCATGAATTAGATTTTAGATGCTCAAATTGCTTACAAATCATATCCTTAGTGATATTGAAATTACCTAAATAAGTAGAAGGATCGGTAGAACAGCTGGCAACCAAACTCTCCAGTACAAAAAACTGACTTAAAGTATTCCTTAAAAGCTTCACACGATGATTCAGCTGATAGTACCTGACCATTACTGTCTTTAATATTAGGAAGAATAATTTCCGAACATCGTTTCCTTTTAATAAAATTAAATAGAATTTTTTTATCATTTTTGGCTCTATGTAATAATGTGTTAAGTTTTATAGCTTTAAACCTTTTAATAGCTGCCACGACTTGATTTCGAATATCAATATATTTGTAATAGAAACAAGGTAAATTTGTAGCTTTTCACTTAGTAAATGCCGTGTTTCTACTCTGGATTAACCTTTTAATACGGCTGGGAAATAGCTTTTTATGTGAGGCTTGAATCTTGAAGGAAACGAATAATCTAATGCCACGACTAATTATGTCTGTTATGTGTAAGCATAGGCAGTTTACATTATTAAAACCTAGTAGATTCCAATTGGTATTAAAGAAAAACTCGCGTAAATTCTTAAAATTAGCGTTCCTAAAATCAGGAAAGGGTAGTATGTTTCCTTTCTGTAATTTAGTGATAGGCGTGGGAAAGAAAACTGAGAAAAATAGGACTGAGTGATCACTCCTTCCCAATAGAGAGAGAAACTTGATAAAGTCTACTAGAGATGGAATATTTGTAAAGACCAGATCTAGACAAGATGGATTGCATCTAGCTCTATATTTAGTAGAAGAACGGACATGCTGTTTGAGGGCGTGTTCGATACTAAAATTTAGCAAACTATGTTCAAAGAATAGTTGAGGCCTCTCAAGGGAATTCCAGTTAATTGAGGGAGCATTGAAATCCCTCATTAAAACAATGTATTTATGTGGTAGGGAGGTGAGGAAGGAGAGTTCTTTTACAAGAGATCTATCTAAGGCTTTTTTGGGAGAGAGGGGGTCTATACAAAATAGAAAAGAGAGCTAATTTTTCCCGAGGCCAATGGAATCTCTAAGTGCAGAAGATCATACCCCTTTAACGTATCACCTAAAACTGGTCTAAAAATAGAGAACTGTAGGGAGTTTTTGACATAAAAAATACACCCCTCCACATTTACCCCTATGCGAGTCACTCCTAACAATATTATATCCATGAATGCTTATTTCACTATCTAAAATTTCATCAGTGAGCCAAGTTTCTGTAACCCCAATGATATGTGGTTTGTAAGAGGTGGCTAGACACTTGAACTCAGACAACTTATTCCTAAGACTGAGTGCATTAGTGTATACAACTTTGAGTGCTACGGAGTTATTAGTAATGGTGAATTTTGTCTTAGTCGATGTCTTAATGGGACGTAAATTTGACCCCGAGGCGTGGGGAGAAAATCCTGATTAATTCTATCAAGTTTTAAAGGTGTTAACACAACTATTGGAACTTTAGATGGATTTAACACATTGTTAGGGATATTACCTAGGGAAGAAGACCGCTTGGGCCTTTTTTCTGGTGGTAGATCTTTAAAAAGTCTTAAGTTGAAAGGTAGCGAACTCCTAATACTAGGCCAGCTCTTAAAAATGTCTAATACATATTTAGGTGAAGGGAAACTGACAAGTAACGGAGGGCAGAATGATCTAGTTTACAATGAATCCTACTTACTTTAATTAAAGGTGCAGGATGGAGAAAATCCTTACACATATCAGATATGATTTGGTGACAGTTTGTCACTGTGTCGGGCATACCCTTAATGATAATATTACATGCTCTTTGTTGTTCAGTAACAATATCTTTAGAGGCGTTTAAAATCTCTTCCTGAGAAAGTTTTAAAGGCACAGTTTGCAGCTGCATTAGCTGGACCGAGCATGGAGATATGAGATTTTAACTCAATTATTTCATCATAGATATTCCTAATATCGATTGTGGATGCATCAAATTTTTTGTGCAAAAGCACAAATTTTCTTGTGCACTGTAGTGTTGTTACAGTTATCTTCTAAATAATTGTATATGTTATCCACTTTATTCTCAACGAGTTAAATAGAAGAGAAACTCCTTTGGACCTTCAGGATTCAGGATTCAGGATTTTTCACGAGTTGAGTAGGCCAAAACGCCTTTTAGTACTCGGTTCTCAAATTGTCTCAAATTTTCAGGGGGAAAAATGAAATGGATGGTGAGGTAAAGGGGGATTAGTGACAGAAAAAATATTGGAAATCAAGATAAAATCAAGGTAGATAGTGGAAGTTAACAATTATAGAAAACGAGCAAAAATTATAAATATGCAAAAATAATAATAAAACAAGTTACGTATTACAATGCAAAAACACTGCGATAATCATCAAAAAAGAAGAAAAGAGAAAAGGATGAATAACGCTCCAATGGACGTGTAGCGTGACGCGCGCCTCACCTCGGTTCAAAAGTGCCAGGTATTATATGACAAAGTAATATAAATAAAAATAGAAAATAAAATAATATATTAAATAAAATTATAAAGATGATACGATTTATAGGCCGATCTGAAAGCATTAAGAGACGAAACCGAGACGATGTGCGCGGGTAAACTATTCTGTGCAGAAATAACCCTATAAGAAAAATAATAAAAACTCAGATAGGATTAGACTCTAAGTTTGAAAATCTTAAACGAGTGTCCTTACCGAGAATTGTTGGAGCGGGCAAAAAAATGATTGAAGTAGCTAGAGTTAAGGAGTTGATAAACTAAGATAAGATCGCGCCGGAGTCTCCTATCTTCCAATAGAAAGAGTTTAAGAGATTTAAGACAATTAGAGTAGGAGGTATTTTTAAGCAGTCAAGGCGTTTTGGTGAAACTCCTCTGTACCTTGTCAAGTTTCCGAATATCCGCTTTCAGGATGGGGGACGTAACTTAAATGCAATATTCAAGGTACGGCCGAATATAGAGTTAAAAGAGGAGGCGAGTATAACTAATAGGCATGGTACCTAGGTTGCGTCTGAAAAATTTGGCTAATTGATAACATTTAAGAATAGTTTTATTTTGATAACATGAAAAATTGAGGGATGGGCTAAAAGTCACACCTAAATTCTTTACTATATAAACTAGAGCAGTAAGCTGCGATTTGGGAGCTCTAAAACTATTGCCTGAATGCTTACCAAGAGTAAAATGATTACATTTGGAGACATTTAGAGATAGAGTTTTATCCAGGAACCACTTATCGATATTATTAATGTCTTCCTGTAATTGTTGATGGTTGGTACCCCAGATTTTAACATCATCTGCATAAAGCAGAATGTCAGAGTCTACAATCGAGGAGAGATCATTAATGTAAATGATGAACAATAAAGGGCCTAAAACTTATCCTTATGAGAATCCTAAAGTGATGAAGGTAGGTGAGGAGGACACATTACCCAATTTAACACTAAAATGACGGTTTGTAAGAAAGTCACGTATCCACATCAGAAGTGGGGGGCTTACACCAAGTTATTTTAACTTACTTAACAACGCGGAGTCGCTTCTTAATTCAAGTTAAATTAAAGAATTTTTTAAAACGCCAAACTATTAGTTTTGTCTTTTTAATTTATATATTGTTATAATAAAAGCTTAAAATAACAACTAATGCAAACAATGACAGATAAATGGCAGCCCAATTTCAATAGTCGTAGGAAATCTTAGTTTCTTAAATGTAATTTTAGTGGTAAAATCATTCATATTTATAGATAGTTTAATGTTGTATTAGTTTAAATATAGGCTTGGCAAATTTACACTTGATACCACTGAGGAGAAATGCTTTGTTGTAGGCAAGAAACATTAAACATTATTTTTTATTAACTTTTATTTTAATTACAATTTTTATATTGCTGTACGTTTAAATAATTTAAGCATTAATTAAACTTTCTTTTAACGCGCATTTCGTTTTGTATTTGAATTTATTACGCGTTGTTATGCCAGTAATTTTGCGATTATTGTTACGTCCTGTTTTTTCCTATCGGTAAAAGGTATTCATTGATATTTTAGATTACACAAGAGCTTTTTTAATTGAAATTAGTTGAAGGTGTTAATAAATATCAGTATTAAGTTAAGTTAAAGGAAATCAAACAGAGAGATCTCGAACAATGAAAAAGGTTTTTTATTCAATTAGAAAATTTATTAGAAATGCTGTAAAGATGTAAAAAATTCTTAAAAAATATTTAAATGTATAATTATTATTTGTTATTTTTACTATAATTATAAGTTTTACACTTTGAACCTCGTTTTGATACACATTACACTTGTACTTCAAATTGTCATATGTGTACTATAATTATAACTAATGTACGGTATGTTTACTTTCTTATATTTTTGCTAGTAAACAGTATTGATAATAATAAGTTGCATAAGAATTTAGACTATACAAAAGTTTTGTTAATTAAATTTGCCTACTTTTAACACAGTAGTTATTGTTCGTATTAAAACTTCTGGAATAAAGGGTACCTTAGTGAAAATTTACAAGCACAACATACAGAACCAACTACATATATTTCAACATAAAACATTAATTTTTACATCTATACAAATTTTGACTTTAATTTCAACTATGTAAATTTACTTTCGTTTGCTACATGCCATCACTCAATTAAGTTCTGTAAATGTTATAACTGAAACACGTTTAAAAATGGCTTAAAAGTTATGTTGGTAAGGAGGATTGATAAAAACTAGATAAAAATATTTTTTTATTCATAAATTAATGTAATGTGGTGAAGGTGTCTACAGTTATCTGGATACTCATATTTAACTAAAGTAATAATAATTTTATTTAGAATTAAAATAGTGTAACCAATTTATCTAGTTCATTTAGTTTTCATACAAATTTTATTTAGTAAACCTACTATACCTACAACAACTGTTA
Organism: Cardicola forsteri; assembly: GCA_025895645.1. Classification (NCBI taxonomy): domain Eukaryota; kingdom Metazoa; phylum Platyhelminthes; class Trematoda; order Strigeidida; family Aporocotylidae; genus Cardicola; species Cardicola forsteri. Next base: position 199,712 of record JAKXYG010000085.1, on the reverse strand, counting down.
TTATTATTAAAACAATAGTCGTATTAACATGAACGTTAAATGAAAAGAAATCGAACTTCAAAATACAATTATTTATTTAACATTTGAAATTATGTAAAATAAACGAAAATCAAAATTTGTAATGATATTAATGACAATCACAGTACACTCGACAATTGAAAAACAATTAAAGCAAAATAAGAATATAAAGTACATAAACAACATGAATCATTATTGATAACAGAATATAAATGTATCAATAAAAAACGGGTGATTATCGCATAAAACACAATATACAATACCAAAATAATAAATTCATGCATTATGCTAAATAAAAATAGATCTTGACCGTATAAGTTACTGTAAAAATCAGATTATCTATTTCATTAATGTCTTTCCTTCAAAATATGTAGAATGTCCTTTTTGGTTATGATTCCCAATAAACAACTAAAAAAATGCAATATATATATATATATATATATATCTAAAAATGCTGAGAAAAGTTAAAAAAAGATTAAATACGAATTAATTTTTATACTCTTTTGATTTACTAAAGAATATATAAACAGTGAAAAAGTTACATTTTAAGATTAACACCTAAATAATAACATAATCAATGAATACATTTTCATTATATTAATAAATGTATTATTTCTTTGTATACTTATAGTAATTTATAAAATGATTTTTCATTACATAAAATTTATATTCATTAAACACAAATTTACATTTGTTTTAAAATTATTTGTATTAATGCGACTTTAATTTTTTATAAACTGCCTTAAAGAATATTAGACGTTACATATTATGTTGATAATTTTATTTATTATTTGATTATGAATAAGTTCAAGTTTTATGTATTATTATTGGTGGCATATTAATGAGTATATATATATATATATATATATATATATATATATATATATATATATATATATATACCGCAGAAAAGTAATTATTTAACTAAAATATCTTCAGCTATTAAATAACATAGAAAAAGGTCACTGTAATTATAAGATATACAATTTTATATAATAATTAAAATAGAAGTATATTTTTATAGATATACATTATAACATTATAGCTAAAATGTCCACTGCTGAAATGTTTCAAAACATTTATATATATATATATATATATATATATATATATATATATATATATATATATATATATTACTTTAAATAAACATCACATACCTGTTGTGTGTAACCAAAAGTTGTCGAAGACCTAACTTTCGGAAGAAATCCAAAACAGTCTCCATGGGCGTTTGATCAGTCACAGCCGTGGGTGACTAAAACAAACCCCAAAATAATTGTAAGTAGTTTTTAAAATTTTGTATTAAACGCACACTAAACTCCGCCCAGTGAATTTTACACGATTCCGTGTCAAAATCAACGCAGTTATTAATTAATAGTTGCTACTCGATAGTATTTAAAATATTTACGTTTTACTTAAACATACTTCAAACATTACCTTAGCAGTAATAATTTAAAACAAAAACAAAAGCTGATATTTTTATAATTACCAATATAAAATTCTAATTTAAATCAAAAACGAAAATGCAAATATTTGTTAAAAGGTAGAAAAAACAAATTGCTTGTTTAAAAATAAATTATATTATAAAAGTAAATAAGTAAAACTTATACTTTTTGTATTTTAGGTAATATTCATTGTTTTCATAATTACCTGCAATGTTTTAAGATATGAATCCCTTCGTTCTTTAACCCAATGTTATAGAATTCAATTCCGCATTACATAATCAATTTTCTTAAATAATAATAATTTTTTATTTTTAAGCTATTTGCATTATATTTAAAGAAATTAAGAAAATTGTATTTTTATTAAGGTTTGTGTTGTCCGGAGGCAATTGAACGAATGTAAGCCTTTTGCTAGTTATTTGTCATTTTTAACAACTAGAATTTCAATAATGCGGTTGTACAATGATTAATTTTAACAAACTATAAATTTTCAAGTACAAACCGTTTTTGTCTAATTTTTTATACAATAAATTATTTTATTATAAATTAATGTTATCTGGCACATTTTTCTGTGTTTATACCCACACACATAATTAAATAAAGACATAATTATTATGTTTCATAATTATTTTACGTAGTTTATTTAATTTTTTACATAAATTAAATTTATAATTGACGTTAATTTTTCATTTGATTACTATCTATCCGACAAATCCAAATCCAAACACATAAGAATTTTGGTTGTGTAAAAATTAACTAATTAATTATGATTAACTACAGTGTAAGCTATTGGCAAAACAAAACTTTATTACGTTTAATTTAAAACAAAAATAAAGCAATTGAAATCAGATGACAGCGGTTCGTCTAGACTCCATAAGTCTGGTTATATTTAACAATGGGGGTTTTAAGGGATTATATGTTTTTAGAAATGTTATATTATATCTATTATTCAAGTGAATCTGACAATACTAAAATAACATTTCCATAAGTCAGTGTTGATAAAGGTTTGATGTTTGCAACTACCTACCAGCGATCTCCATATAAAATGGTTCTGTTCAAGCAACCCATAACTCCACTTCATTCAAACAAAAATGTGTGCTAGTGTAGAATAAACCACCGTAAATTGAGCAGAATGAAAGCGTTTAACCTGTGCCCAATGCCCCACTAAAATTAAAATGAACTCGCCTAAATAGAATATTAAAATTATCAATACAAAACAATTGCATGTACCGGAGTGATCTAGCGGTACAGTGATCGACACGAATCTGGGTTCGGATTCCAACCACCGGCACTAAATGCGCGCAAACGTTCGGCTTCGGTCAAATGTCCACTGATGAAAGACATGCGCGTTTCCCCTTCGAAACATTCAAGGTAGTAATAAGAAAAGTATTGTGACTAATATATACTACACTCGTACGCAATTGTGTATAGAAATTCAAATTGCATGAAAAGTATTAATTTATACAAACCGAAAATATTACCAGTATAATCATTAAAACAAAAGTATTTCTAAAATGTCAACATCAGTTTGTTAAACATAATAATAATAATAATTATTATTATTTGTAATATAAAAACCCCCATTCGAACTCACCAGATCCACAATAATGCTCAGATTTACACAGGTCACGTCAATGCCATCGTCGCTAAGATTCGGCGGCGTGTAAGTGCAAAAATAGACTGGCGATTCGTTTACAATGGACGAATCGTGTTTTCGTTCGCGGTCTGCAACACAAACAATTATGAATGCTAATAATCTCGTTTTTATGTAACCTATAATTCCAACGACAATAATAACTACAATATCTCTCTACAAAGCATAAAGTTAAACGCAAAAACGCTCTTTAGCAAACAGCTTAAACATTGCTGCAACAAAAGAGATCCCATTCCTGAGTATTGGGGATATTACTGCCATTGGTAGTTCTGCGATTTAAACATACGGCTAATCTAACACAAATATGTTAGTATATGTTAAAGTACTTTAGATGTGTTACACGGAAAACACATCATCTTTCAGCAGCAGACATTTGGGCAAAGCCGAACGTAAACTCGCATTTGGTGCCGATGATGAAGATTGAACCCACCCACGTTCGAGTCGAGCGCTGTATCGCTAGATGACCCAGGCACAATATATTTTTTAGACACATTTATGCGAAGCCGACCGAGGACCCACATTCAGTGCCAGTGGTGAGGATCGAACCTAGGTTTGGAGTTAAGCTCTGTAGCGCTAAACAAAATTTTGGGGAATAAAATAGTCAATGAAGAAATGTATTCAGACATACCCAATGCCCATTTGAGTTCGCGACAAGAAACCCAACCGACCAAATAGAGCGATTCAGGCGATACAACAACAGGAAAACCTTTGACGTCCGAGCTGTGTAGCAAAGTGTCCACATCCTTGACTGTCATACCCTTTTGAGTAAGTACGTACAAAGGCGAGTCAGCATTTCTATAAAAAAAAATTAAAAGTAGTTGAAAACATACAGTTTTAAAGCAATATCATTTACTCTATATATTACCGGGATGATAATGATCCCGAAGATTTAAGTGATTCCTGACTGTCCGTCCTCTATGTAGTGCATCCTGGACTAGGCGCGTATAGACATCTAGACTAATAACGGTAAGGACCAAATACACAGCGGTATAACGTGGCTTCAGCTTTGGCGGATAGGTGCAACATACACCCATGTGGTGCATTCTAGACCACGTGCACATATGCATCTAGATTAATCACAGCAGGAATCAAGTGCACAACCATCTAACTTGGCTTTCGTTTTGGCGGGTGTGTGCACGCATTCGTCTGGAGTACTTATTATTTTTTATTTTTTTATTTGTGGTTATTGGCTTATATACTTCAGTAGAAGTAGCTTTCAACACAAGGTATCTTAAGGTATACACATACCATATGTAGCCCAGCAGCATATTAAACGATCGATTTCGATGGGTTGATAAGCGTAATAAATGTGGGAAAATAACAAAGTTTCTTGACTAATAGATAGCATTCTTCTGACGGCATCATTGTTCGCCTGACTTATTGTTAGGATTATGTTTCTTTTCCCAACGGCTACATATAGTATATGTATAGTTAAAGGGATATTTTAACTATCCTAGGTGAATACTTGCATCCATCGGCCAAGGCGGAAACACCATTATACCATCGTTCACTTGGTCCCAGCTGTATTAATCTATATACTTAGGTGCGTGCAATCCAAGGTGCATTACGTGAAGGTTACAGCCAGGAGTAACACCAATATTAAAAATTAAGACTATAATAATTACTCAAATCTTAAGAATTATTATAATTGCAACAGTATCATCCGTGGTAAACGAAATACTATGTTCCTTCTTCATTGAAAATACATTAATAGCAGGTAATGCTTGGGTTGTTACATTAACAAAAACACTAAATGTATATGTACAAGGCGCTAGGTATGAGCGGTGGCTAAAGTGATGCAGTTGAGTAAATACAAACTAAAGCCAAACATTCATTCATTTCATGTTGGTTGATGACACAGTCATCTCTTCATTATTTTCCATATTCATATGACATATAAACCGATCGATTTCGATGACTTGATAGGCGTAACAAACGGAGAACAATAACGGAGTTTTTTTGACTAATAGACGGCATCTTTGTAACGTCGCCACTGTTCGCAAATATTAACGAGACCGCTTGATTTTTGGTCAGGTATATCTCCATTAGCCCAATGGCTATATATGGTATACATATACTTTAAGATAGCATCAAACACACTTGGTCGTTTATTTAAACGAGTGGTTACATAATCACAAACATGTCCACTGCATAAATTAAATTTTTATGTATCAGGTGCACATGTATATAAATATGCACACTTTTCTAAATATGAATAATAATAACCACAATTTTATATTCGATATTACATAACACATAATACAATATATGCTAATGATCTAATAATGGTGATATTATTTACTGTTTCTCCTCCACGTGGTGCATCCTAGACTAGGTGCTCGTAGGCATCTGAACTAATAACAGCAGGGATAAAATGCATAGCGATATAAAAAGTATCTTAAGGTATACGCATACCATATGTAACCCCTGGGCTAAAGTAGACAAAAAATTAGGTGACTTTGTCAACCTTGGCAAACAATGGCGCCGTCACAAGGATGCCGTCTACAAGCTAAAATTTAGTTATTCTTCTACTTTTGTTACGCCATTAAAGTCGGTAATTTCATGTGCTATACAAATATGGAAATAATGATGAGATGACGATGTCACCAGGCACAATGAAAAAATGAATTTTTAAAGTGAACCACGCCGGAAATGGAGCTTATGACGACATGATAACACTATTGTTTTGTATCGATACAATTTTAGAATGGATCAAAATCAAGTTAAAATTTAATTCATTGATTTATGCAAAAAGATAATAAGAAACCTTTTAATAATAATGGGACATGTTGACTTATAACGAAGTCGCATATAATCAGTTGCACTCACTATATTACAACTCCTAAAGTAATTAGTGTTGAAAACGTAGTTATTAAACTAAAACATTTGTAGCAATCAGATAACATACAATAAAGACGTCACTTTAATTATAAAACGTACAATATTATGAGATAATTAAAATACAAGTATAATTATATATATATATATATATATATATATATATATATTGTAACTAATCAAAAAATTACATAAAACATTAACTGATTCATAATCTAAGATTGAGTAAAATTACCAACATAAAATATAACGTCTAATATATTTAAAAATGCAAAACATATCTAATTTTTGGAGTTAATAAATTGTTTTATGTATAATTTGCTCTAAAATATTAAATAATAAATGAGATGGCTCGTGTTTGTAACCACTTGACATAGGTGTTTTAGTATAATTTTGGTTAAAATGTTGATATAGTTTTACGTAATCTAAATTTTAACAAAAAAAAATAATTTAGACAAATATTTTTTGATTTGAATATGTTATACACATTAAGCTTTATTATACAAAACATAAAATAAATAATAATGTTAGAACTATTAAATAGCAATTTTGAAAAATATAATTATTTTTATTTTAGCCCGTGTTATGATTAAATTAAGTTTTTTATCTAAACAAAATAAATTTAAATACAATTGCAACTATTTTTGTAAAATTATAATACAAATTATTATTTTTATAAACAATTGTAACCCTGGCATAAGTAAAATACATTTTAGCTTAAAAAATATTGATAGATTTTACTAGTAAAAGACCACTGTTTAAATTGGCTAATATAATTTTTTACATAAGGGTTATTTAATACTTTTTATAAAACCAATTTTATATTTGTTGCTTATATACATTGTTTGTACAAAAAAATCTATATACAGCAACTTATTTTATTATCCAACATATTAATCCTTTTAAGTCAGTGTTTTATTAGCTACAATTAGTATTAGAAACAATTTTATTTTACTATTACAAAACATAATTTTGATGTTTTTATTTTGTAATAAAAAGTTATCCAAAATATTATTAAAAATAATATAATTTTTACTGTACTATATTTCTAATTTTAATTCGTATGCAAATATAAATTTCTAACTTAAATTTAACAACAAATCAATATTTTAAATCAAAAACCGATACATACATATACCTACTTTAAAAATTATTTATTTAATATGTAAATATTAAAAAATAATTAATTAGTTATTTTTTAACATAAATTAATTTTTTTAATGAGGTAATAACAACGACTACCTAGTTGATAAATAACAGATTGCAATACGCACAAACAACAATCAGCATTTCTCACCTGGGTTGCATGACATCAGCGGCCACCATAGTGTGTTCCAATTCATCATATCCACCCAAATAAGGATAATCATTCAGACGAATGTGTTCTTCGTAAACGCCGCCATCAGTCAAGCGATCTCCAGTCCACTTGCTTACCATAGATGCTATCATTAGCGGAATAATGTAGGCTAGCCTACATAAAATATAAGACAAAATTCGACTGTTGTGTAAAGCAAAACATAATGGAATGAGTGACACACTGGCTCAGTTATAAAAATCAAATCAAAGGGTTCTTGCACAGGATGCTAATAATCCTAAGAATGTAAGTTATGTTTACAAAGTTAAAATTTCCTATCATAGTAATAATTATTTCACCGTAACTGGTGCATCCTGCACTGAAAGTAACAACAATATATGTTGGTGGCATAACCACCTCTTTATTAGTTCCAAGTTCTTGTAGCATCTGTATAATGCCGTTCCACTGTTTACGGTTTTCGGAGGTATGAACAGATATTTCAGTCCAACGACTTTGCCATTGTTTCTATGATAAAGTCCCGGCCAAATGGCGTGAGCATCGTCCCGAACAACATCCATACGTTTCTGACAAACTTTCCTCTTCTCCCAATCGGCATTTGGACAGGTCAAAGGATGCTAATAAACCTTAAGAATTGAGTAATGCTTATAAAGTTACAATTTCCAATAATGGTAATATTCCTAACTGTTACTCTTTCATATGGTGCATCCTGGACTAAGTGCCTATAAGCATTTAGACTAATAACAGCGGGGACCGAGTGCACGACGGTATAACTGGGTTTCCACCAAAGCAGGCGCAAGTATACACCCAGGGTACTTAAAAGGCATCTTAAGGTATATGTATACCATATGTAGCCTTTGGAATAAAAGTGACCTAGCTAATATTTGTTATTCTTCTACGTTTGCTACACGCTTATGAAGCCATCGAAGTCGATCGTTTGCTATACCGTACAAATATAGAACTAATGAGGAGGTAACTGTGTCACCAACCACAATGAATAAATGAACTTGCTCTTATCATCAGTTTCAAAAATGATATCTTTTGATAATATGAACAAATTGAAACTATCGTTACACTCCAAGTCACATCAAACGGCATAACAATGAGAGTAGTCACAAACATCAACAGTCACTTACCCGCCAGTCAATTCGAGCATGACAACTACAAGTGAAATGGTCATTCGCGTAACTCCGCCCAATGTCGCTGTAGCGCCAACCATGGCATACAGTCCCGGATTGATGCAGGGCGATGACGATTTGCACATTCGTTCGACGATCGGGTGGTTGGCATTGGCCACAATCAATTGCTCGATACCGATACCCAAAATGCGGCCCATGATGGCGCCAACCTGAAGGTAGAAAATGTACAATACCATTCATTGTAGTTGGTGAGGCAGTTATTTCTATATTTGTACGGCAAAAGCAAACGATCGATTTCGATGGTTTGATAAGCGTAACAAAGGTAAAAGAATAACGTTTCATGGCAGGTAGACGGCATCTTTGTGACGGCGCCACTGTTTGCAAAGATTGACGAAGTCACCTGATTTTTTATCAGAGTTATCTCCCTTAGTTCATGGGCTACACATGGTATGTGCATACTTTACGATACCTTTTAAGTACCCTGGGTAAAAGCTTGTACTCATCCGCCAAAGACGAAGCCAAGTTATACCGCCGTCACCAAGATTAATAAAATCTAGATGCCCACAGACACCTAGTCAGGGCACACCACGTGGAGGAGGAACAGTCAAGAATATCACCATTATTAGAAATTGAAACTTTATAAGCATTACTCAAATCCTCAGAATCATTAGCATCCCTGTAATGATAGTAGTCATGAATAAAACCAAATCCTCAGGTACTTAATGCAGACCCGCGTTTATATGCTTCAAACCGTAACAATCAAATCAAATAAATAATGACCGTAAACCTATATTTTGTTATTTTCTTCTCCATACAGCAATTGACATATAATAACAGATTTTCTCCCTTATAATCTTTGCTTGTCCAAACTTATCCATCAATAAAATATTATTTTCCAACAGTGTGTTTCTGTTAGAATGCTAATAACTAAAAAAATGTGACCTGTGACTACAAAATTGTAATTTTCGAACTAATATGAATATGAGTCGTCTAGACCGTAACCGAATACCATATTTACACTCAAATTGTCATTCGTTGAACTTGGAAACAGGAAGTTTAAATACAAAACTGTTTCTAATCTTTCTGTCAAATAAACACTTGCTTATGACCAAAGTCAAAGAATAATAATAGTATTAAATAGTCCTTATTTTTATCGTTTGCTAATCAACCGGCTGTTACGTTTTTCTTACGTCTCGATACATAAAATAATTGAAACACGATGGTTGTCGGACTAATGGCGATAGAGACAGTCAAAGATCTACTTGAAACTCACAGCCAACGAGGGTATGAACAAACCGGTTGGAACTTTGACACCAAAAGTAAACACGGTGAGGATGAGTTTGAAGACAAGGGCAAACGTGAGCCAAACGAGGGTTGTGGGTAGATTGGGGCCCATTGGATAATTTGCCAATATTTTGGTGACGGTGTCGTTCACAGTTATACGATAGTCACTATAAGGAAAAAAAAGTTGTAAACGGAAAAAAGTATTTAATATGTGTAAAATAATTGTTTTTATAAATTACCAACAGGGTTGAAGTGACATGTTGATTAATTTAGGGCAAATTTAAATTTCAATTACTGCTTCCAAACTCGTTAACAATAAATCACGCGTTGTTTAAAAATAATTGGCAGATGTAAGTTAAAATGTCTTTTCCCAATAAATCAACTTAAGGTTCAAATTCTAATAATGGTAATATTCCTGACTGTTCCTCCTCCACGTGGTGCATCTAGACTAATAACAACAGAGACCGAGTGTACAGCAGTATAACGGGGCTTGCACTCGACTCTCGCTTAGTGAATGGATGCTAACATACATCCAATATTCCTAAAATAAGTTCCAAGGCGTCAACTGCCAATACTCCCAAAGACGATCATCATGTTAATTCATGTAAACACTGGTGTTGTCACAAGGAAGCGGTCTTATAGCCTCTCTAAGTTTGATTCGCATTTCACAACATCTTTGTATAGGAATCCGGAATAGTCTGTCACTAACTTTTGTTGTTGTTAATGATGTTTATTATTTTAAGTAGTCTCTACTATTTATAACTTTATAACTCTATGTGGTTTATAATCAATTTAAGCCGATGATCCAAATGCACGACGTTAGATCTGCAATTTCACTTTGGCAGATGAGTAAACATTCATGTCATTGAAAATATATAACAAAACGACATGTAAATAACCAACAAATGTAGTTAATTCCCTACATATGTAATGCATACAAACACGATGCATAGAGAACAATCCAAGGCGATTATTCAAAATGGGTTATTAAGGGATTATTTTTATTTTAGAATTGTCAGTTCATGAGTGTGTAAAACTTGAAAGGTATGCACTACTGATGATTCCAAATAAGAATGAAACAGATGTACAGTGCTCCTGGTTGACTTGAAAACCAAGTGGATTTATTATTCAAGTGAATGTGACAATTTAAAAAATATTCGAAATGTTTTACTAACTTGAAAATCAAAATTAAGACAAGCAACCTTGTCGCCAAGTAAACTAATTGGTAAATTAATAATAAAAATATATATAATTACCATAGAGATGATTCATCACCCGTAATGCATTGGCTAAACAGCAGCCTTATCAATTCGCTTGTATTCAAACGGAGATATTGTTGGGGAAACGATATCATAGCCGTAACCATGGTTATGATAAGCACTTCATGAACGGGATATTTACCAAGCCAAGAGAATTTGCGCAGACGACAGACGTATAAGTTGGCTCGGTTGAAAATAATGCCAAATATACCCTGCGAAAAGGATTATTATATATAAAACCATGTATCTTACTGAAAAAATATTAAACCACCAGATGCTGTAGTATAGTTGGAATGAAATAATAAGAGTTTCACCTGTGTACAAATCACATAAAAATCTCATGATTATTTCCAAAATGAGCTCTTCAATAATGCCGTAACATGTTTAGACTGGGTGGTCTAATGGTACAGCGCTTGATTTGGATCTGAGATGGCATGGGTTCGAATCCCACCACCGGCACTAAAATGCGGGCCCACATTCGGCTTCGCTAAAATATCCAGTGCTGAAAGATGTTTCACGTAAAACATTCGAAGTAGCAAAGAGAAAAAAGAGGAAACCGACACGTACTTAGCGCGTCCACAGGTAGCAGATGTTTCGAAGTGACGGTTAGCTGTAAATAAAGCATGACCAATGGATACTCAAGCGTCAAGGTCGTTAATGTGTGTTGACCAAATGTTGACAACAGTTATTGGTGTCACTCTGAATATTGGAGATAGAACTGCATGATCCACTAGGAAAGGGGCCTAGAAAAGGTGGATCGAAAATTCTTGCCGAGATGACTCACCGCGATTGACTGGTCTATACACTCGCAGTCGAAACTGATGCAAAAATCAATTAGATGCTATAGTCCAAATACACAGAAACATCATTCTCATAACTCAATATAAATCGAAATGTAACTCGTGTCACTATTGCCTGCTCTGTGAATACTGCTTTTAATAATGCACCGGTTATTAAATCACAAAAGTAGAACAACTTGCAGAGCAGTTGGCTAAGCGCAACTCTAACACAACCAAGATATCGATCAATTTATCATCGGGGATAAACATTCCCCAGTGGTTATTATTGCCCAGGATAGACCAAGTTATCGAACATCAACTCTTCCAATGTGCACTTGATGAACAACACTCGAGGTATGCTGACTTTAAATGTCAATTACACCCCTCCTCCAAATAAAACCACTCCAAACGGTAAGCCATCGGATATCCCCATTAGAAAATTGTCTTTGACCAACTTACGCCAAGCAGTCCAAGTAGAGCAAAGGGAAACAATTCCATAACGTGCCACTGAGCCTGGTAGTCGACAAAAAACATAATCATATTGTCACTTCCATACGGATTGAGCATTCGCAGGGTGTTTGCTGCAACCATGGCACAGAAAAACGATCGAAACATGGTCTTCATGGGAAAATAATAACTGGCCTCCTCGAGTGAAAATAATACACCGCCAATGGGTGCACCAAAAGCAACAGCTACGCCAGCTGCAGCGGAAGCAGATAAAATCTAAAATAATTTTTAAACAGTCATTTATTTTCGACAATCAAAATTATTGCAATGTCATGTGAAAATTTCGAAGTGTAAACACTACTGCTCAACATGTAATCAACCAAAGACTAAAAATTGAAAGGAAGTATGTTTCAGTTTAACACCAATCAATTATCGCTGGCACAATTATACACAATATATTTAAATCTGAAATAAACGAATTATTGTTTTCGATGTACACTGATGCACTCCACTAAAATCAATCATTGTAAATCATTTTATGTTCGTATTGATTGGCAAGGCACATAAACATCGTAATTTATTCAAACACATGAATGTGCAGGGATAGTCTAGCGGTACATTTATCCATTATTGGGATCTTAATGATCCTGAGGATTTGAGCAATGCTATTAAAGTCTCGATTTCCAATGATGGTGCATCCTGGACTAGGTGCCCATGTGCATCTAAACTAATAACAGCATGGACTGAGCGCACAGCAATATAATTGGGCTTCTACTTCGGCGTGTGGCTACAAGCATGCACTCAGGGTGACTAAAAGGTATACCATATATAGCTAAGATATAACCCTGACAAAATATAGGACAGCCTTATCGATCTTTGCAAACAATGGCGCTGTTACAAAGATACCGTCTAATAGCAAAGAAACTTCTTCTACGCTTGTTACACGCTTATCAAGTCATCGAAATTGATCGTTTTAATATGGAGAGGTGACTACGCGTTACCAACCCCAATGAATCCACCTACTTCACGTTTCTTCGCTTCATTGCGGCCGTATTTGGGAAAAAAGTAGGCCAAAATGTTGCCTACACACGCGGCCATATGGACCATAGGACCTTCTTTGCCCAAATTCAATCCCGTAGCAACGGCCAAGACCATGCCGACTGATTTGATGAGCAATGTCCATTTGCCCAAATAGCCACGAATAATAAAACCGCCCAAAATTGTCTTGATTTCGGGCATTCCACTGCCTGTTGGAAAGAAAATTTACATTGGTAAAGGATATGTTAATTCTATGAAGTTTGAATTGCGTTTCAATTATTGATTTGTAAAATATTATATGACATCATTAGTACGTCATTTTAAATAGCGTACAATTATTGTAATTTATAATAATGATAATAAATAGAGCCTTATTTTCATATTATTCGAATGGTAGTAATCTTGGGCATTTGAGTGGTACCAACAAAAATAAAAGTAACATCTGTGCATTGTAATATGGACCTAAATTAAGAAGGAGGATTAGGAACTGAGTGCATAAGAGTATATGTAAAAGATTTTCTTCTTTTGCAGCTTTTCCTCTTATCATAAGGAGTCGCTGTTTGTGGTCAGTTTTCGCCATTCTGTTCTATATCAAACCAAGTATTATGACTATTAAATAATTTTGACATTACATTGCTCATCTTGTCAAAAATGAAAGACTTTACTACTCCGTTCTAACAACAATCTAGAGTACCGCAGTTTAAATGATTATTGATTTTTTTAAAAAGCACAAATTACTCTAATCAATATATAAATAAAACCGTAATTACTTGTTTAAATATTTTCATTAGAAACATTTCAATATATGGACATTTAGCGTTACTAGAAGATTATTTGCACCTAATGCCGGTAGTGAGCTTCAAATCCCAATCAACTCACCCATGAGTCTAACCAATGTCATGCCAGTAAACGTATACAATCATTTATTTTAGTTGATGACAAATACCTCTTCATTATTTCTATATTTATATGACATAGCAAACAATCGATTTCAATGGCTTAGCTGGTAGACGGAATCCTTATGATGACGCCACTGTTCGTAAAGATTGATGAAGCCGCCTAATTTTTAGTCAGGGATATCTCCCTTAACCAAACGGCTACATATGGTATACGTATACCTTAAGCTAATCCGTAAATGTATATGGGCACCTAGTCCAAGATGCCCATCTGGTAGAGGAACAGTCAGGAATATCATCATCATTGGAAATTGAGCCTTTATAAGTATTACTCAAATCCTCAGAATCATTAGCATCCTAAAAGTATACTACTGTTTAACATTATTGAATATTTAAAATTTTTTTGTATACATGACCAAGCAGGTGATATGTTGTACATTGATTTCAAATGTAATCTAATCCCTATTATGTAATATGAATAGAAAACTTTCAAATCAAATGATATTATCTAATGGTTTAACCAAATTGCTGCTGTACAAAAAAACGAATCAGTAAAAAATATTCAAACTTTTGTTCAAATCAATCAGCATGATGCAAATCTGCTCATAGATAACTGTCTGCACACCTATTCAATGATTCAGACTCACCACAAACGTCCAGGGCAACATGGGACCGTCGTTTAAAATGAATTGGGCAATTGCTGCGAACAATACCCACACATCCTACAAGATTGGGGGGGGGGAGTGAGGTGGGCAATAATACTTATTTGTCAAGCATAGTTGAGTAGAATGTTATAATAAAAATCAAGAGCCAGATAATCAATTCAGAGCAAAAATGGATAAAACATTTCAAATTGCTTCCTAAAAAATTAGTACTAACAGTTTCAAAAGTTTTGATAAATGCTAGTTCATAGTTCCAGTAGTAATATTCTTAAAATCATACGCAGTGCATTTTAGATAAAAGCGGTTAAGCTAAGATATCTCTGGGATTTTGATAAAGCGAATGGATAAAGGCATCCATCACAGGTACATAGAAAGAATTTTAAGGTATAGGTATGCCATATTGAGCCATTTGACTAAGGGAGTTTATCATAACAGACAAACAAATAACTTTGACAATGTCATTACATGCAGACGCCTTTACAAATATATCATCTTCCAGTTAAAAAGCATTATTACTTTCCGGCGATGAGCAGTACTCAATTAATAATAGTGTAAATAAAGCGCTTTATTTTTGAATTCAGTGAACTGTATGAAATTATCCTTTTGGGAGCATCAATATATACAATAAATGGACGTTTAGGTTTAATAATCTGAGGTACACATTTCTGTCCAAAAATCGACAGAAAGCGCTCTTCAGATGTCAACTCCCAATTATTTTGCAAAACCATAGCTTTAGTTAGATAATGGCAAAAATACTATATAAAATGACTGTTATAAAAAATTAGAAACCAATAAGAAAAAGTACAAAATTAGGCTTAAATAAATAGAGTATAACAAAATCGAACACCAATATCAATAATATACAATATTAACAAATGGTGTAACTCAATTCACTTTCTCATTATTACATCTCCATCGTTTAAAATGATACGTGCCCACTAGTATTATTTTTTTCATTTCAATAGTCTATAATTTGTGTAAATTGAATCGTTTTACACACGAGACTTATCTAAAAATGGGCCAACTAATAAATCAATAATGTCCAAATATTGAGTTCACTACATATGGCAACACCCTATATTACAATACGTTTCCCCACAGTAAACGTATACTTTGAATTGGATTAAAAAAACCTATATTTATGTCATACTATTTATCGCTGAAATATTTGACTAAAGCAATAAAAGCTCATTAATAAAAGGTACACCTACGTTTTAAGTAAATGATTAAAGTTAATTGGTAGCAAAATAAACAACAATGTCTTTGTGCTAAATTAAACATACACACATTAAAAGATGCAACATATGAACCAATCAATAATAACTTAAATCGATATACAGATGACAGGCTGCTGTTAAAATGAATATGGTATGGATTACCCGCTCGAATGGCATTATTTAATTACATTAAACGTATTTAAATACGTTAAACACTTTAACAGTATCAATAAAAGCATTAACTAGAAACATCATATTATATATATATATATATAACTATACATGTTTAATATTTAAGAAAAATTCGTTACAAAGTCAATTTTATTTCTTATTGTTTAAAATAATTGAAAATGAAACAAACTTGACTTTAAATTAAAATGCTGCTGTTTGTGATACCAAAATGACACATTACTTTTAAAATATTTTCGCTAGTTTAAATGTTTTACGCGAAACATCTTTCAGCAGTAGACATTTTAGCAAAACCGGAGGTGAGCCCGCATTCAATGCTGATGATGGGGATCAAACCCATAACTATCCAGGCTCGAGTCGAGCGCAGTACCGCTAGACCGCGGCCTTGCATTTAAAAATAAAACGAATAAAATATGAAAAAATTTTTAAAATTACTTTTTTGTCATTTCAAAGTAAATGCTTGCACAAAAGGAAACAATGCTATATTCATCCAACATTTAATTGATATAATAATCAATTTTAGGACTATTTTAATATAACAAAATTTAAAATTAGCCATTGCTTAAAAATGTAGACAAATATGAAACAATTTAAGCCCAGGTTCAATTGTGATAAACAATGGCGTTATTTTTATTAATTTATTTTATTTTTACTACTTGAAATCTTTTACGGGAAACATCTTTCAGAAGTGGACATCTTAGCGAATCCGAACATGCGCCCGCATTTAGTGCCGGTGGTAAAATTCAAATCCATGTCCACCCAGGTCCAAGTCGAGCGCTGTACCGCTAGACCACCCTGGAACATGTAGAAGGGGGTAATCGTAGATCTCCCCACCGGCAAAAACCGCACATCTGAGCGAGGGCGTTTAGGGATCGTCACAGGCTTCAACGTGCCAAGGTGCAATGACGAATCTCTACGTGGGGCCAAAGCATTCGTAATCACACTGGTCCCGGCGCCAAATAATTTGAAATTGTCAATTAAATGGCCATATAATCAAGCATATATGATAAACGTCAATGTTGTTATTCCACTTCCAAACAATACAAAAAACTCAGTTTTGTATAAAAAATAATGTACATATTGATATTATTTGTGGCAACATTAAAAAAAAGCTTGCAAAACCTTCCAGATTATCTAAAAGTAAACGGCAAGCATTATTTCATTGTTACCTAATTAAAAAACGTCAAATAATGGGTTTTAAACCAATGAATAAGGAAAATATAGATTATTCTTTGTGAGGAATTAAAAGAAAATTTCCGAAATAAGTCATCTTTCATGCTTTGAAAAATCGATTCATATCAAAATGAGTGTGTTGATATTTATGAATCTTGGGTTCATTCCACACATATTTTGCACGAAAAGTATCCTAAAAAGTATCTGAAGTTATCGAAATAAATCAATAATAACAGATTGAAATTTATTGAAACTGTGAACAATATTTCCAATCTAAGCTGCAGAAAAATTAGCCTAAATTGTTTACAAGAATGCGTAAGATAATTTTCTGATATATACTTTAAAAGTGATAATGTGTTGTTTTAGTATAACTTATAATTTACTACATGTTCTATTTCCTTAAGGTACATAAACTTTGATAAGCCAAAAGTTCACTTTCATACATCCCACCAAATATAAATAATATTGATTTTTCTAAACGATCAGTCAATCACTTGGAATGACGTATCACGTGGAGAGAAAATAATTTGTATTATAAAAATGTGAACTTTGCATAATTTTATCAATACATTGATAAACCCTTTCGCAAGTATAACAAAGAACTAAGTAAAAACGATAAACAAAACTTAAATTGTCAAACTAATAAAATTTATACTGTTATGCATTTTTAATAAATAAAAGTAGTGACCTTTCATTCAAGTTTGAATAAATAGTGATGCTCGTAATCCTGAAGATTAGAGTAATGTTTATAAAGTCTAAAATTTTAATAGTGGTGGTATTCCTGACATTTCCTCCTCCACGTCGTATATCCTGGACTAAAAGCCCACCGGTATCCAAACTAATAACAGCAGGGAAAGAATGCACAACGATATCTCAAGCTATCCATTTACTACATGTAGCCGGTTAGGCTTAATTACAAACCGAGTGCACTGCGGTATAACTGGTAATTCCGCTTCGACTGGTGGATGCAAGCATACACCTAAGGTACTTGAAGGGTATCTTAAGGCATATGTATGCCATATGTAGCCCTTGGACTAAGAGGGATAAACCTGACAAAAAATCAGGCGGCGAACAGTGTCGCTGTCACAAGAATGCCATCTACCAGCCAAGAAATTGTTGTTCTTCTACGTTTGTTATGCTCATCAAATCATCGAAATCGATCGTTTCATATGCTACACAAATATAGAAATAATGAAGGGTGACTACGTCACCAAACAAAATGAATGCCATGGTTCATATCATTGCAACATACCGCATGCATAGGGTGCAAACATTCGGACAAGAAGAACACACACGAAGGCGAAAATCAGCGCGAAAACGATGTAGACCAAGTAGCCAACAAAATAAGCATCTGGATATTCTCCAGTTGGATTTTTGTCCATAAACAAGCGCGACCAAGTAAACCACTGCAAGTATGAAATAAACATCTGTTTAAAGCATCGTATTCCCTTTATAGCATCAAATAAAAATTTTAGAAGATGTAAACTGTGAAATGAATTCATTTCGTACATTCTCGTCAGTCATATATATATATACATAAACAAACGAGGATTACAGTTGTTAGTTACGTCCATACACTTCTTATTAACAAATATAATACGACAAATTTACATTGTATGGATAAGTGACAAAGTAGGGAAAAAATCTCGTACTATCGATTGCTTATATAGGGATTTCTCACTGGACATTCTAGATAGGTAAGAGTTGTAAAAAACTAGAATGGTATCACTAGTTGGTCCAACGTATGTATGTAAATTATGGAATTAATCGGTCATCCAAGTCTATTAGAATAATGTATAAATTTTGAGATGCTAATAATCTCGAGGATTTGAATACTTATAAAGTCTCAAAATCCAACAGTGGTAATATTCCTGATTGTTCTTGGCTTGTGGATCCTTCAACTAGTGTCAACCCCCAATCACCCCCCCTCCGAAGACCACAACGTCCATTCCTGTGAACACTGGTGTCGTTGCAAAAAAGCGAAAAATTTCATTTATCCTCCCAAGTTCAATTCGCATCCGATAACTTCTTCGTACATGAATTCGCGATGCTATACAAACTTGGAACGTTTGTTGCTGTCAAGCTCCACTATAGCCCGTCCCAAGTCTGGTTGAAATAGGAGAAGGGTTTGAGTGCAAGATTAGCAACCTGGTCTCTGTAAAAATTAATATTGTTATAGGAACAACACAAGAAAATACCATTTCATTGAAGTAGGGCAATGAAAAAGAAGCATGCTTTCAATAGCGGGGTTTGGCATAAAATCCGAATAGAATTTCAATCTTCGACATGCACAATATTCAAAGTCAAAAATGTAATGCACAATCAGATCGAACCATATTGTTCTTTAGAGCGAAAGGGTTTTGAAATAAATAATAATAAATATAAGTCTATACGGACTTCAATCACTAAAAGTCCAACCATTTTTAATTATAAAATCAAGAAACAAAAGTTATGTTTCATAAAAATTACATTGCATAGTTCTTAACTCTTCTGTATTTTATTTTTAACCGAATAAAACACTCATTCAAAAGTTGTAATTTCAAGAACCGATACTGTGTATAGCCAACTTTGCATACATTATTCATATATTTGTAAGGTATATTAAACGATCGATTCCCATGGCATGATAAGCGTAGCAAACGTAGAAGAATAACCAAGGTTCTTGTAACGGCCCCACTGTTCGCAAAGATTGACGAGGCCGTCTGATTTTCACTCAGGGTTATCTCTTCTAGTCCAAGGGCTTTATATGGTGTACATATAACTTATAAAACCGTTTAAGTATTCTTGGTGTATGTTACACCTATTCACCAAAGCTGAAGCCAAGTTATACCGCTGTGCACTCTGTCCCTGTTGTTATTAGTCTAGATGCCTATAGGCACCTAATTCAGGATGCACCACGTGGAAGAGGAGCAGTTAAGACTGTCACCATTATTGGAAATTGAGAATTCATAAGCATTACTCAAATCCTCAGAATCAGTAGCATTCCGCATAGAATGCATTAGGGGTTGTATTCTTTAAGATAGCATTTAATTGCACTATATGTATGTTTGTAGCTACATGCCAAGGCGGAAGCCCAGTGGTACTGCTGTAACAGAAATATCGATATTATTAAGATTTTAAAAACATTATTCAAATCTCCAATATTATCTGCACATGATATAGCACACGTGAATAGAAACTGGATAGTGTGAGTTCAAATCCCACCACCAGTACTAAATGATGGCCCACATTTAGTTTTGTTAAACGTCCACTAGCTGAAAATGGTTATTGTCAAACATTCAAGCAATTTTACTATATATATATATATATATATATATATATATATATATATATATATATATATATCTGTTTATATTTACAAGTATACATGAATTTAAATTCAACCCTAAACAATAAATAAGTATTTAAAAAGTGCAAGTTCACTGATAATCAATGCTAAACAATAATCTGATCATTAAGTTCATGATAAACACAGTCAATAAAAATATATACAGATAACTAATGTTCAAATGCTCTAAATGTATGATACTAATATTCTAACGAGATATTAATGATTATGAGGATTTGAGTAATGCCTATGAATTCTCAATTTCCAATAATGGTGACAGTCTTAACTGCTCCTCTTCCACGTGGTGCATCCTGAATTAGGCGCCTATAGGCATCTAGACTAATAACAACAGGGACAGAGTGCACAGCGGTATAACTTGGCTTCAGCTTTGGTGAATAGGTGTAACATACACCAAGAATACTTAAACGGTTTTATAAGTTATATGTACACCATATAAAGCCCTTGGACTAGAAGAGATAACCCTGAGTGAAAATCAGACGGCCTCGTCAATCTTTGCGAACAGTGGGGCCGTTACAAGAACCTTGGTTATTCTTCTACGTTTGCTACGCTTATCATGCCATGGGAATCAATCGTTTAATATACCTTACAAATATATGAATAATAAAGAGGTGACTGCGTCACCAACCACAATGAATACATATTCTAATGGAATCTATGCCTCTATGGAAAGCAGAAAAATGGTCAAATGTAAAAACTAACGATAATAGAAAGTAATTTACAAAATTGCACTTGGCTGTAAACAGAAGCATTCAAAATTGCGTAAAATTTTGTTATCCAAGGTTTTTTGCCGGAGTGGTCTAACGGTACAGCGCTCGATTTGGACCTGGGTTCGAATCCCACCGCTGGCACTAAAATGCGGGCCCACGTTTGGCTTCGCGAAAATATCCACTGCTGAAAAATGTTTCTCGTAAAACATTTCAAGTAGCAAACATCATCAATAACAAAAACATACAGACTCTATCTGAAATGATGGCTTTCATGTGTTTTAATGAAATCCAATCTCATTTAAAAAGTAAAAAAAACTCGTTGTGTACAAATAAAATATTATAGTTGTATTCTCCATATTGTTATCTTTCCATCAATTATTAACAAGTCGTTTATTCATCGTCGATTATTGAAATTACAATGTAGATATGCTTCCGATATAGTGGAACGTAATACACATTTTTGGCAATGATATAAATAAAGTATTAATCGATATTTCACTTTAATCTAAATTAAATCAATCAATATAACCACATTTCAATTTTTTTCCAATTCAGCGCTTGTGAAAAAGCAATTAAATAGCAAGTGCAAAAAATAAAAAGAAGATAGCAAATCCACTTAATTTTGTGTCAAGGTTAATTTCGTGTCAATATACACTCAGTTCCTGTTCCACTTCAGTTCTGGTACACTAGATGGGGTATAAAGTCAAAATGATTACCTAGCCATCAACATATTCCGAGGTGGACTTGTAATACGACGCTGGACAGATAAGGGTTCAAGTGCCATCACTGGTATTACATGCGGACCATCGCATTTCTCGTAGAATACCAACAACATAAGTTGATGGCAAAACCACCTATTCACTAATTCCAAGTTTATAAAGCAACCCATTTACTAGGCGGAAATCCAGTGAAAACCCAGTTATACCGCTGTGCACTCGGTCTCTGCTGTTATTAGTCTAGATGTCTGTTGGCACCTGGTTCAGGATGCACCACGTGGAGGAGGAACAGTCAGGAATATCACCATCATTGGAAATTGTGACTTTGTAAGCATTGCTCAAATCCTCGCAAATCATTAGCATCCCGTAAAACATTAAACCTGTGACAAACAAATAGAATGAAATAATATTTTGAAACATAATCACTGTCAAATAATAGACCAATTCTCACTTGATCACAAACCGTATTGGCTTGACTGGAAGACCAGCAACACTGGACGCGGTTGAGCCAAAATGCTTCACTACAAACGCCTTCCTTCAAGTCGGACATCCACGTCGATCCGATGTCAATAAAACAAGCTAGAACACCTGTCAATAGACCGACGCACAAAACACAAAACCAGCCTGAACCTGAATCCCAATAAGACTTCAATCGACCGCATAACGATTGCTAGAATTGAAAACAGTAATAATAATAATAATAATTATTATTATTATTATCAGTTGTTAGCAAAGCCACCCCATTGTTAGTTTATGAAAATTGTAAAGCATCTAAATCGATTGCTTTGGGCTGTTATAAATGTAAATAGAATAACGTATGCTAATCTATTTCTCTATTTATTGATAATAGTAATCATTAAAAAAAGAGTAGTGTTTGTCCCTACAGTAATGTCTCAATCTCCAGAACGGTTAAATGCATCACTGAAATACATAAAAGTTATCAAAGCAGTTTAAATGACGTTAGTATTGGTAACCTTGTTAAAATCGTGTCGGGAATAGTACTTAAACGTCAAATCCCAGACGCATTTCAGTGGCGCAAAATGAGTCGTTTGACAAAAATTAGACAAACGTGTGATTTTATTTAAATAACATAATTAAATAACAACATAGTCAACTAGATAAAGTTATGGCTCAAGGTTAATTATACTGGGCCTTTCATACACTTGATAATCTCTGACCCAGTAAGAGTACAGATTTCAGTTGCGTACAGAGGGAATGTGCTAACCAATGAAAAGAAAATGTTAATCATCGTGTTGGGATTGATGCTTTCTCGTATCCAAAGTGGATTGGAAAGTTTTCCAAAAGCAGCAGCAGTCAAATCTTTTCGGTAGTCATCTGCACACCTAGGCTTTGTTGTACTTCAGTCTAAGTACAAACTACTCCGTGGAGAAAAACGGAATCAAAGATATATCCATAGGAACTAGATAAAAGTGTCGCCCCAACTCATCCACAACTAATGTTCTAAACCATCTAAAAACAAACAATCAAAATGTTTCCAGTTGCCATGGTGTCTAAGTCGCTAAGGTACACGACTTTTAAAAAAAACATTTCAAATTCCCAACACTAACAACACATACAAAGCCTCGTTCGGTTGTATTAAATCTTCACTCGGCAAGAAAAAAAAAGAAAATTAGAAAGCTGAACTAAACGTATTGAAAAACAATCGGTCAAACCTCTTATTTCTTCTATACCTTGGCAGAATGCAACTCGCGATGACGACACCGGTCGCGCGTAATATCTTTCACCCAATCGATTGTTTCGAAATCTTCGTAGTGATCGGGACGAGATGTTGGATTGTAGTAAACGACATGCTCCGAATTCCTTTTCATTTCCTCTGACTCTGGAAAAAAGGTGGAATAATTCATTTTAAAAAATAGATAAATAATAATCCAACACAATAAACTAGATGTAGTGTAAATATTGAAAAAAAATTTATGTATATATATATATATATAAAGTGCACTGGTCCATAATTATAAGTGTACAAGTTGATGATGATATTCGATCACATAGTGTGACCAATAAACTTATTATTAAAATAATCACCTTATTAAAAATAAGTAAAATAATAAAAAAACGCCTATAAAAATTAAAAAACAATTGATTATACTTTTTTCAGTAGTATATGTACTTTGTAGTTAAAAATGCTCTTTTTCTCAATTAGAAACGTAGGTAGAAAATAAACGAACGTTTCCCTCTTGCCAATTTTCATCATAAACTAAAAATGAATGTAATGCTTTGCTCCAAAACAACACGAGTAACATGACTAGGCTATGAGTGCTATCCATTCCGCCTAATCGGTAAAAGTTGCTAAAAAATCTATCTGTATCAGAAAGATGAAAAAATTAAATAGAAATATGGAACAATCGACTGGAAATTTAAAAATGAATCACATTCGAGGTTTGAGCATTTGTCTGTACAATAGCAAAAAAACACAAATCAATAAGGAACTAATAATGTTCAAGATCTTTTGCTTATTTTTTCTTAAAAAAGATCTAAGTTTGAACAGTGATTAAGAAGAAATTAAAACATTTATTGTAGAAATTTACATTAGTGAAAGGAATAAATATGCGTTGGTGGAATGTATTACTTCCTCCAACGATGAACATGGGGATGGTCGCAGTGTTAACTGTAACATTTTCTACTTTTATTACAACATTAAAATCAAATGGAATAATGAAAAACAATGAAAAATATTTTGTCATTTCATTCCACTAACTACTACTACTACTAATTATAATAACAATATGCATTACTCAAATCCTCAGGATCGTTAGCACCCACCACAAATAACAACAATAATAATAATAAGAAACAGTTTAGAACGCTTAAAACCAAAAAGCCTCAGTAACTCACCTTTGAAGCGATCTGCATACTTTATCGATTCGGTAACGTGATCTGTATCATCATCCACCAAAATCATGTCGGAAAAGTGCAAACTGTTAAAATGGATGGGCCGCCGGCTGTCACTAATTGCAGCATTTTCCAGTTGAGTTACATCAGCAAACGGATTTATCGAATCGAAATTCATCGTTGTCAAATTAGAATAGAGACATCTAAAAAAATAGAAAACGGATTATTTAAAATAAAGTTATCATTGCTTGAATGTTTTACTGGAGATCATTTTCAGTAAGTGGAATATATATGAATTCAGACAACAACAACAACAGCCCCCGTATCTAGTTCCATGCCCAACCAACCACAAGTCTAAAGTCTTTAACCTCATCTGCATCATTGACATATCACAATGTTTATATTAAAATCCCTTTAGTAATCTGCCCACGTACATCTCGAGTATAATTGCGTGATAGCCCAAGTCTCAATTCCCATTCTTGATAACTGTACCAAAATTGCATGTTGAACTTACATCGTGTAGATGAATTGTACCTATTCGGATGAGAAAATATTTAAACAACCTTGATAAATACAATAGTTACAGACCTAAATGACAAAATAAAATTTACTCGTACCAATCTAATCTCCTTCTAAATAAATAATCCTTAGTCTACATAAAACAAAATTTTTAAATATCTATCTTAAAACATCTCATTGACTAATTACGTCTTACAAATAAGTGCTATTGGTCAATAACTATCACATCACCTAAAAACCAAAACAAAAAACATTCACAAATAATAAATGTAAAAAATTAATAATCAATAAACAAACACAAATCTATTAGTTATTCCAAAAAAGCCACACACATTTCAACAATTTATTTATTAAAAAAAGTAAAAACAAAAATGGTCCAATATAGCATATAACAATGGTAAAATATACAATGAAAACACCGTACTAATTTCAACAGTTATCTCTATATTTACAATTAAAATGCATTATTAATCTCAAACACAACAACATGATCAATTTTGAATAAAGTAGAGAAAGCCCGCGCGTAAAATATTAAAATCAAACAAATCAATAAAATTTGCGACTATAACGATATTCCAACGGTATAGGTTCAGGCTAAAAAAATATGTAAGTGAAATTAGTTGAAACATTGCCAATCATGGTAATTATACAAATATAATAAACAATTGCTTTTTAATGACTAAGTCATAGCTAAGATTTAAGACCCAATGTAGATTAGTTGATAACAAGATCGCATTTTAATTACTTCCTAATTTGTCAAATATATAATCATTTTCTGTTGTTTTGTATGTCCAACATATGTATTATTATCATTATTATTTTATGTTTGCTACTTCGAATGTTTTACAAGAAACATCTTTTAGCAGTGAACATTGTAGCAAAGCCGAACGTGGGCCGGGCATTTTAGTGCCGGTGGTGGAATTCAAACCCATGCCCACTGATGTCCAAATTTTGGCGCTGTACCGCTAGATGTCTATGTAACAAGGTCAAAAACTCAAAAATTTCATTCAATGACCTTCAGCAATTTCCTTATAAAAAGCTGACGTATTAATAGACAAAACCAATATTTATAGTAAGAGTTGTTGCAAATTTCTGTTTCTTAATTTTGATAATCCTAAGGATTTGACTACTGGATATAAAGTCTGAATTTCTGGCCGTCACCTCCACGTGACGCATCTTGGACCAAGTGCATCTGAGCACCTAGACCAATACAGCAGAGATCGAGTGCACAATAGTACAACTTGGCTTCCGTCTTGGCGGATAGGTGCAAGTATATACCCAGGAGGATATCTGAAAAGTATTTTAGGGTATACTTATCCCTGGGTTAAGAAAAATAACCTTGAAAAATAATCAAATGACCTTGTCAATCGGTGCAAACAGTTGCGCCGTCCATTAACCAATTTCATTATTCTCCTACGTTTGTCACGTTTATCAAGCTGTGAATCGACTGTTTAATATGCTGTACAAATGTGGAAATGCTGAAAAGGTAGCCGCATCACGAACCACTACAAAAACATCGTTCCTGGAAATTTGGAAAAAAATTGGCGCATTTCTCAAAGTCTTAAATTCATGAACATCCTAAAGCACTTGTCTCGGTCAATAATATAGAATTAATGTACGTGCTATAACACTAACATAAGAATACAAAAAGTTACAAAATAAAAAACGAAAAACATAATTCTCACATCGTTCCAATAAACAACACTGACAAATTTCAAAAGATGGTCACGACCAAGAAATGTTCCATCTTCAGTATTTTGAATAAATATATCAATCTAAAATGTATTATTCATAAGTAAATAACAAATCTAGTTATAATTAAGGTTTAACAATTGCAACAATTCAGTAAAATTAAAACAATTGATATCAACTTATAGACACACAATCAACGAAATAATCAATAGATTAGTGACATAACCATCACTTTATTAACGCTGTATTTGTAAAATATATCAAAAACGGATTCATACTAACCAGTTTGAATAGAAAGAAATTTATTCATTATTTCACTTGTTGCTTCAGGACATTGAAAACATGTTCAACATAATGCTCCATAATACACTTTCAAATTGGTCATTTGTTTTTCTGTATAACTTACAATTTACTATAGGTTTAACTTATTTAAACTTTAAACGGTAAGTTAACAACTTGTAAAATATCGTATTATTTATCAAAAGCCTTATATATGTCATAGAAAATTGAGTTTCAAAGAATTATAATGGTACGTTGATAAAGTTAGATTTAAAAGGGCTGACAGAAGTTATAAAAAACAGTAAATGATGCTTAAATTGTTGACATTATAAAGTTTGTAACCTTTTCTTCATATATTCGTGTATTTTAGTCAATAAAATTCTTTTTTATTGTAAATTGTGTTTGTTTTTAAGTTTTAATAAATGGAGATAATATGTTTTATTGCCATAACGAATGTTGTTGTATATGCTGATTAGAAATTATTTATTGAGAATAAGATGTTTTATAAATATTCGTAAGATATTATTTAAGTCATCTATTAATAAGTGCTGAATACCCTAAAATATCAGTTTCATATCTGGATATATATATGAGGTAACAGAAGTAACTAACGTGTTATTACATTTAAAACTAGATGTCATGGGTTCGAGTATACTATCGGTACTAACTGCAGATCTTCATCATCATCATCGGGAATAAACATTCCCCACCGGTTATTATCACTCAGGGTAGTCCAAAAAACCAAAACGTCTGCAAAAACGTCAACTTTTGTAGTGTGTACTCAAAGAACGATATTTGAGGTGTGCCGACATTAAATGTTAATTACATCCCGAGTTAAACCCCTCCAATGATCTCTGTTGGCTGCATAGGGTAAACAAACGGACGTCCAATTAAGTAATTCATTTGGACAAGGGGGCTAAGCATAAATAAAAGGACTGAGTTCGCATGCTACAATGTCTGTCCAAATTTTCCGTTGGCCGCCTGGCCTTCTTTCCATCCGGGTAATGGGTGGGCTTCCATAGCTATTCTGGCTGGATGAGTGGGAGATCTACGTAAAACATGGCCAATCCATTTTAATCGTCTTTCTTTAACTGTGCTAGAGATACATGGTCAATAAATGTTAAGAGACTTACAAATATCTGGGAATGGTCGAAATATTTTACTAGTTATTAAGTGAGTGCGTTCAATAGAGGACAACGAGCGAAACCATATAGATCTTAAACAGCTTTGCTCAAAAAGAACAAGCTTTTCCGTATCCGCTTGGGTGAGAGTTCAAGTTTCGCATGCGTAAACAAGAATGGAACGCACTAAACTCTTATATATTCTAATCTTGGTTTTAATAGAAATATTACTTTTGTTCCATAAAGGTTTACTTAAACGCCCAAAGGCTGCAGCAGAGAGGCGAATACGACGCCAAATCTCTGAAGGGCTGGATCCTTTACTATTTATGACCGAGCCTAGATATGTAAATTCATCGACCACAGGGAGTGGGCTACCATTAACAGTGATTGGATTTCTAAAGGGGACGTTAGCTAAAGCCACTGTTTTTTAGTATTAAGATATAAACCGTATTTCTCTGAGGCTTTTTGAGTAAGTTCAACCGCATTTTGCAAATCTTCTTCGGTTTCTGCCATAAGAACCGCATCGTCTGCATATTGAAGATCTGCTATCTTGCGACCATCATGAGTTATACAGCCCTCAAATGACCGAGACACTTCATCAAAAATGTCTTCAACTACAAAATTGAAGAGTGTGGGTGCTAAAACACAGTTGGATTGGGATTAT
The DNA here is from genome assembly GCA_025895645.1 of Cardicola forsteri. Taxonomy (NCBI): domain Eukaryota; kingdom Metazoa; phylum Platyhelminthes; class Trematoda; order Strigeidida; family Aporocotylidae; genus Cardicola; species Cardicola forsteri. The sequence continues at coordinate 170,465 of JAKXYG010000085.1, read as the reverse complement.
AATAGCTTGTGTCCATGCTTCTGGAATTTTCTCTTCTTTCCAAATGGAGTTTATCAAGGAATATAAATCTTGAATAATATTTATCCCGCCATACTTAAAAACTTCTATTGGTATGCCATCTACTCCAGTAGCCTTCCCATCTTTCAGTTGATGGCATGCTAAGATAATTTCTTCGTGCAAGAAGGACTCTGTCGAAACTACGTATGGGGGATCGGGGGGTTGTGTATGGAGTTGATTGGAAACCTTCGCCGCTTCGTGTTTGATGGGATTAAGTAATTTCGCAAAGTGTGATGTCCATTGATCTGCAGAGATCGCCGATAAGCGTTGATTTTGGAAGGAATGTCCTTTGCAAAGTTCATTGATCTTCTTGAATAAGGTTTGAGTATTGTTACGCATTGCAGCATTCTCTAATTCCTCAGCTACATGCGACCAATATTTCTCTTAATCATTATTGAAATTCGTTATATATTCCTGTATCTTCTTGTCTCCATTCAATTTTCTGTGCTGGTTTTTGTTCAAAAATTCATTTCGTAATACTTCTGTTGAATTGGAAATCTGAAATGTTGATCGTATATTGAGTTTCCTGGGTAATAACCTAGAGGCCTCATTTAGTTTAGATGTGATTAAGTTCCAATTATGTTCTACTTTATTGTTATTATTTATGGAAGGACTAGCATTTACATATGCTTTTTCAAATGATTCCTGAATATGGGACGCATTTTTAATAGATTTATAGTCTTGGCGATTAAAGTGCTTTCGTTTAGATCGAAATTTAAGTGAGAGTGTGCACTTTAATAACCCGTGATCACTTCCATTGTTCGTTCCAGTACAGTAACCGTGGAATGTACGCACGTCTTTAATTAATGAAAACCAGTTACGAGAGACAAGAACATAGTCAATTTGAGAGCGGCAATCTTGTCTCTTATACGTGGTTAAGTGACGTGGATGTTGGAACATTGTGTTAGTGACTACTAAATCATGTTGTAACGCATAGGTACTAAGATAGTCACCGTTTGAGCAATTGCTATTGCTAGTTGTCCATTTGCCAACTGCTGAGCAGCAAGCAGCACTTAACCTAGCGTTAAAATCCCCAATTACCATTATAAAATTCGATTTGTTTTCTAAATTAATAGTTGTGGCCGCCAATAGTTCATAAAATGTTTGTATTTCTGACTCTGTGTGACTTGATGTGGGAGCGTATACATTTACTATACCTAAAATTAAATTCCCAGTCTGAAAACGGGCGGTCATAATTCTAGAATAAATAGGGCACCAATCAATAAGAGCTTCCGTCGCACTTGAGGACGTAATAATCGCAACACCATATTTGGCGGGTCCAGAAACATTACATTGAGAAGGCCAAAAGGTTGATCCTGAAGGGAATTTTATAGCACAAGTTCCTGAATAACGGGTTTCTTGAACACATAGAATATTAACATTATGACGGTTAGACTCAGCAGCAACACAATCTTGCGCAGCCAGTGTCGACAATGAGCGCACGTTCCATGAGCCAACGTTAAGCGGACATTTTGGTTTTAATGGGCAAATCCTAGATTTAATAACCGGTGCATTATCGCGAGTAATATTCACAGAGCAGGCAGTAGCGTCGCGAGTCACATTCTGCCTTGTTTGAGCTCTAAGAATGGTGCTTTTTGAATTTGGTCATCAGTATCTGCCCTGTTGACCATGGCCTTTAATTGATTTTTGTGAGAGTTTCGACCGCGAGTATATAGACCAGTTAGCCGTGGCCAGCCATCCTGGTGAGAAGACGAGCAATTTTTAAACCACCTTTTCTAGGCCCCTCTCCGAGTGGAGCAAGCAGTGCTGTCCCTAAATAGGGCTGCTTGGTGATAATACTCAGAGTGGCACCGATAACCGTTGTCGCCTTCTTGTCAACGCGTTAACGACCTTAACGCCTGAGTATCCGTTTGGTCCACGGCTGTTTATTTGGTACAGCCTTATTCACAGCTAACCTTTATTTCTAAAGGTCATTCCACTATCCGCCACCTGTCGACGCGCTAAGTAGGGGTCGGTCTCCCCCCTTAGAACTGCAGATCTTCATTTATTTTCCCCCAATGTTCACTTGCTGGAAAATGTAATATAATGGAAGGTGTATAAATATATTCACATTAAAGTAAATAAACTATTATGTTACGTCAAATATATACATACTTCATGAAATTTGGAAATATCTTGAAGAACTTGTTGAGCAACAAATTTTCGTAAATGGGTCACCGTAGCTTTTGATGATAACCGTAAATATTTATAGGATAGAGGTTCGAGTGATGCACATCCAGACTCCAATTTAACATTTACTTGTTCATCTTTACGATGATAATCCGCATTGCGATCGGAATGTACTGTGTCCGACTTTGCACAACTGCTAGCGGTTTCTGATGACGTATTAAGATCATTCAAATCTAAAAACAATATAATATATATAATATATTGACAGGCCCTTGAAAGGCTGTGCTACGTTTCCATAACATTGGAATTAATTTTTTAAATATCTTAATATTTTTCTTTGTATAAATCAATTTTTTTACATTTTTATTAAATGGAATCAATCAGAATAAAATTCAACAGAAATACACTTCTATATGACAGTCTATTTCATTTTGATCCCATTATTTGTACTACTTTTTTATATATTGATGGTAAAAAGGTATTTTACGCTGAATGTATATCTAGTGAGATATTAAAGCTTAATAATAATAATAATATTATTATTATTATTATTATTAAACTATTAAATAAGACCTTTTAATCGAATATCTTGTCTAGCTTGGAGTTACGTAAAATTAATTGAAAATCGGTCATTTACGTACACATAATAATAAGTAAATTAGTGGTTAAACCACAAGTTTTGAAAAGACACGGTCTAGGATTAAACGTACAAAAAAATTTTCAACTCCTTAACTAACCTGTGTCACAAAACTAATAGTGATAAAATTGGATAGGGCTAACCACACATTTCTTTATAATCCTACGCCTTCCCTGTAAATTAAAAATATAAATATTCTGAAATACTGGTATACTGTACACTTACGCATTGTCTACGTATTAACCCCAAACACACCTTTCCTCTAAAAGAAACTGAAATCTCAACATCTATAAATAATTCCATTGTGGATAACTGACCTTTATATTTTTATAAAACCAAAGGATAAAGAAAAGATACAATCTACCAATTTCCAAAACTTTGTTGTACAATATATATTTTAAATAAATATGCAAAACATTAATTAAAAAACTCACTTTTTCATATATTTAAACTATTTGTAAATAAACATACCCTCTGAAGGTGATGTCTTCTTTCCTATTGATGCATAAAACTGTTCACGTCTTAAAATTTCATCTACCAACATATATTTTAAAAATTCTAGCTATTTACCTTTTCGCAAATCAGGAACAACTTTGTAAACAATATCTTGTAATGTTCGGTCAAAACTGAAAGGTATAAAAACTTTATATAATAGTACCTAACATAATTTAATGGATGACTTTGATGAATTAATATTCCACAAACAGGACAATCTCGCTTTTCTTCAAAATATTTAACTATACAAGATTTACAAACTAGAAAATTAAAGGTTTTTTTAATAATACGTACATGAATGAAGGCATTCAGTTATTGAAACAGCGTCTACCAGATATCCTTGACATAATCTACATTTTATGTATTCATTTAAACAGAAAAGTTTAACTGGATGTTCTTCCATATATTCGTACATTTAAATATACATATTATAAACCTAATAAGTATCAGGATCAAAAAGAGACGCGAGGTGTGTAGGAATTTATCCTTTTAATTTCCGGTTTTTAATGTATCTGAAAGTTTAAAATCGGGGGAAAAATCTGAAGGCAATAATAAATGAATATAAAGGGCATAAAAATAAATTAATTAAAAATAGGTGAAGGAATTAGATGAAAGAAACAAGTAAAAGCTAATCATAATTAATTTTAGATGACTCTAGTGACATAGAATTAACTGTGGCTAGGAAGTTTATTCCATTCTGTAATGGTTCTATACGTGAAATGATGTTGCCTAGTATGTGTAAGTGGTCAACATCGAAAAACTGGGAGATATGATTAGTTTTAAGCAGCTGATAAATTAGAATTAAGTTGCCTCGGAGTCGCTTACCGCTTAATGGAAAAAGCTTAAATGCCCTCTAAAGCTCAGGATACGATTTGAGTCAATGCTCGTGTGGGAGTTTAGTTAGAGTTCTCTGAACTCTTTCTAATTGATGTAGGTCAGCTTTTAGAGATGAGACTGTTCCATGGATATAATATTCCAGTTGTGGTCTTATATATAACATAAATAATAGATGAAGACAATCCATTAAAATTTTACCTAAGTTACATCTAAAAAACTTAATTGAGCTAAACAATTTTTGGGTTGCCTTCGTGTGAAGACCAATAAAGGAGTAAAAATAACACCTAAGTCTTTAACCTCCTTCATGATAATAATAATTTTGTTGCTACAAATATCGAATATCTGCCCCAAGGACCATCCAAATGTCATATGATTACACTTATCCAGATTTAAAGGAAATTCATTCTTAATTAACCATTAATAAATGTCTTGAGGATTTAAGTAATGCTTATAAAGTCTCACTATCCAATGATGGTGATATTCCTGACTGTTCGTCCTCCACGTGGTGCATCCTGGACTAGGTGCCTATAGGCATGTAGACTAATAACAGCAGGGTCCGAGTGCACAGCGGTATAACTGGGCATCCGCTACTGCGGGTGGGTGCGAACATACACCCAGGATACTTAAAAGGTATCTAGAGGTATACGTATACCATATGTAGCCGTTGAGTTAAGAGAGATAACCCTTACAAAAAATCAGGCGGCCTCGTTAATCTTTGCGAACAGTGGCGACGTCACAAGGATGCCGTCTACCAGCCAATAAACTTTGTTATTCTTCCACGTTTGTCTACGCTTATCAAGCCATCGAAATCGATCGTTTATATGTCGTATAAATATGGGAACTAATAAAGAGGTGACCAAATCACCAAACAATGAAAATTATTAATGTCTTGATGTAGAAGTTCAGGGTTAGTACCCCTAAATTTTACTATCATCTGCATAAAACGGAATGTTAAATTGAACGACTGTTAATAGATCATTAACAAACATAATAAAAAGTAGGAGACCTAGGACTGATCCATATGGCACCCCGGAAGGATAAGGTATTCTCAAGCCCGAACTATGAAGTTCCGGTCATTTAAAAAATCCCTTATCCAATCTATAAGAGGATAACTAATATCAAGACTTAAATTTAACTATCAAGAGAATGTGGTACTTTATCAAAAGCCTTTAAAAAATCAAAATAAACTGCCTCAACAGAAGGTTGATGCTCTAATGCACTAGTTAGCCCTTTGGTAAAATCTGATAGGTTGGTTAGATAGAATCTCAAGGAAATAAATCCATGACAACTGGATTAATTAAATTCTTGACTAATAGATGATCTAATATATGTCCTTTGACTAGTCTCTCCAAAATTTTGCTACATGCTGGGAGTATACTAACTGGCCTATAATTTTCAGGGCAGAGTTTTTAAATATTCGATTTTAAATCCATTTCCTAAATCTTCTTTATATTAACTAAAGTAAAATTCAATTTAATGTGCAAAGAAATCAGTTAACTTGCACTCAATAGTCTTTCTAGAACTCTTACATATATTGACTTCTAGAAATTTGTATATGTTGAATACCTTATTTTCTAACAAAGATACTTCAGTTTCCCTATTAAGTTTACATCTTTTATGTGGGCATTCTCTACATACAAAATCTTATTCTAAATAAGTAAAAAAAATGCATAACTAAATATTGAAAGATCATTGTGGCATTCATAGAACCATAGGTCACATGAGGAAGATATCATCCCAGTTTTTACAATTTTGCTGCACCCACATTTAGATAGTGACTCCATTTATTCATAAACAGAGTAATCTAAAAAAAATTTATTCTCTAAACAAAAAAACAGTAAAACACCAAAAAATTAACAAAATGTAATATGCAATCTAGTTAAAAGAGATAGCGAACAAAATAAGTATAAAATAATAAATTCTATAAACAGCTAAAAATTAAGGTAAACATACATACAAAACTTCAATTAATTCTACAAAAACTATTAATTTTAAAATAAACCATTTAAATATTTATACATAATATTAAAAACAGCATTTTTCATAAATAAAATAATAATTACCAGAGGGATAAATAAATTCAATAGAATTTCATAATTAAAAAGAATTAAATATAATATTAAAAAATTATTTATTTGTATAAAACCAAGTAAATATAATCCCCAAATATACAGAAACTATTACACAAAATAATTCTAACCAGTTATTATTGAGTATCTACCCTATTAACAGCTGTTTAAACATAGCGCGTATAAAAATTAACAAAATTATTTTAAAAACTTTATTATTTGTTATTTATTTAATTTATTTAATTTAAATATTAAAAAACTAAACATTAGGAATAAACAGTTTACTACTTTTTACTGCATACTGTATATGTAATGCTATTTCAGTTAATTTCAAATATTTGTTAATATGATTTATTGTAAAAATTAAGTTTACAAAAATATTGTAAATAAATAATAAAATTAATAATAAATTAGCAAACTTGAATTTTAGAATAAATAAAACTAACAAAAATGCATTTTCTATTTGTTAGTATATTGGTTGTAAAATATTTGATAATAATGCAGTCCTTAACAACTATTACATTTTAATTAAGTATCAGTTTTAAAATAATTTTTAATTTTATACTTTTTCTTATTTGAAACATTCTAACATTTATTGCATCTGTTTGGACACGTTTATTATAAAGATCATCATACTATCTCATGTATAGTAATTTTTGATCACCGGAACGCTGATTGAGGTTTTACCATATAAACAATGATTGAGTTGTTTAACAAAACTATTTATTTATTTTTAATACAAACAAATTAAGAAATTTAAAAAAAACAAAAAAAACGGTGAAATGGGGTTTAAAAAATTAACAAAATTAAAGCAGGAAGATAATACAAATTTTAAAAACAATATGTAATAATACAAAAAATTTTTTACAACGCAAAAGTACTATAATATTTTTTTAATAAAATTAAAAACACACCTATTTTGCGTGCAGTATGACGAGAGCCTGTTAACACAGTTGTCAAAGCTGATAAAGTTACATTAAAAGACAATTATCAAAATTTGCATTAAAATATTAAAAATGTGTATTTATTTTTTTATTATTACATAGAATTTTAATACCTTACAAACAATACATCTAATATATAAACACAATTCACCGTTATTTATTATTAAAACATCTCACAAAAAACCTACATCGGTGACAATTAACGAGAAAATTGGAATTAAAAATAATAAAAAATATTATTTTATTTTATTACAAAAAATAACATTTAATTTTTAAAAATAATATTTTTTAAATATAAACATTTTTGTTTTAATGTATTAATAGCTCTTATCTGTAGGAACGGATATATGAACAACCTTTCCCACACCATTGATTACTTCCGCAACATCCGCTCCCATTTCATTATTTATCACTTCCATTTTGGTTTTCGGTTTTGTCCTGTGTTTCAATTCGTTATTTGGCAATTTATCTTTATTCCTTCCGCTCTTGTGCTTTTACTACACGTAAGCAGTACAGACGTAGATGTTAGGGGAAAAAAGCGACTAGTGCAAAATTTTCGCATCTTTTAGACAAACGACGCTGCTTGCCAAATTGCCTCACTGCTCAATTAGTAGTTTTAACTAAGTAGTTTTTGGAGTCACAAGTTACTAAAAACGTTCAAATAACAAAACCATTTGTAGATTAAACAATCCAGTAGCTGTATTTCATAAACTAAAATGGATACAACGTTAACAATGTTAACAATTTTACATTATTTACTTAAAAAATTGTTTAAAATTGTTAAATTGCATACAATTTTATTACATTTTGTAAAAATTGTACACTTGTTATTATCAAAATTGTAAATGCCGTATTAAAACAAATAGGGATACTTAATGTTATATTTAAAATTGTTTTAAAAGCTTGTTACCATTGGTCGTTAACTGTAACAAAACGTATTATATAAAATAATTGTACAACGCTATACTTAGGTAAGCGTGAGTTGAAATGAATTACTAACACTAAATGTAAACCCTCGTTTGGTTTTGCCAAAATTTTTATTTTCTGATAAATGTTACCTATAAAGCGTTTAAGCAATAAATGTAAAATACAATTATAGCAAGTTAATTAATTTAAACTTTGTATGTAATATATATATATATATATATATATATATATATATATATATGTAATATATTTAATAAAATACATAAAATACCAAATATTATACAAAATACGAGAACAAGTGTTTGTAATATAATATTTGAATTGAAATGTGTATTAACCATAAAGTGTTACGCACAGATTTAGGTAATTTTAAATTCATTAAATTTAATATTAAAATACTTAATTTATAATTTCTTGTATTTAACAATAAAGCAATGTTAATAAAATTAAAACCATTGTTACAACCAAACAGGAAAAGTTAACTATTTTTTTTATAAAGTAAAATTAATAATGTCATGTTTTTATATTTCTATAAAAATAAACGTTTTAACTTATATAATGTTATTCTGAAAACTTCGTATAACAAATAGAAATTTAAAAAAATTAATAAAACAAGTAATATGCCAGGGTGGTCTAGAAGCACAGCGCTTGACTTAGACTTGGGTGGGCATAAGTTCAAATCCCACCACCGGCACTAAATGCGGGCCAACGTTCGGCTTTGATAAAATATCTTCTACTGAAAGTTGTTTCCCTCAAAACATTGTATTTACAAACAATAAACTTATAAAATTTATTATTTAAATAGGTTTTATTTTTAATATTAAAAAAAAACGGTTAAGCAATAAAAAATTAAAATAGTGTAAAATGTGTCACATATAACATGACTAATAATCTGTTTTGTATCTTGTTACAATAAGCGTCATATAAGGTTAAGTATACATCGTATTAGTTAGCTTTTGCACATTTTAGATCCGTTTATGTTAATTTTGTAAACGTCTTTATTTATTGTCACAACAACAGTCCCAGCTTACTGCAAATACTCTGAACACCGGTAACTGTAATAGTAATTGAAAAAACTGTTAGAACATTTTAACAGTTTTTTTGGCGGTTTTTAAGAATTTGTGCTAAATCCTTTATTTTTTCTTATATTTTTAATAATCCATATATCCATACTAGATTTATCTTCACCATATGTCAAAAAGCTTAAAGCATCATTTAATTAAATAACTAGAAAAAGCAGATTTACACTTATTTTTATTATGTCAATGTAATATTCATAAATTAGATTACATAAAAAAATAAGATAAAAAAAATTAAAACAAAAAATTAAAAAAATTTAATTTAATTGGTAAATCAAATTTATATTTTGTACATTTAAATATTTTTAATTACAAAAAACTGTTTAACAAAATAAGTGCAGTTCGGTTTATATTAGTAGTTATTTAACGACAAAGGTAGAATAAAATTGTTTTAAAAAATGAATTATTTGTATGTTGGTAGAAGTTGACATTAAACACGTAAGTTCTTTGTTATTTTGGATTTTGGAATTTGCTAGTTTTATTGATTGACACAAATGGAAAAAAGTAAAACTTTGAATTTTTAATCTTACCTACTTCAAACCAAATACATTTTCTACAAATTAAAAAAGATCAATGATTTACAATAATTACTTGTGGTATAAAATAAATTGTCAGAAAATGTATTGCCCAATGTCCTAGTGAGGAACATAGCCGAAATTAAACTGAGTAACATAAATTATTGTTATTGTTATTATTATTATTATTATTATTATTATTATTATTATTATTATTATTATTATTATTATTATTATTATTATTATTATTATTATTATTATTATTATTTATTATTGTTAACTAATAAATACATTTAATTATAAGGTTACACTTAATTAATACTATTTTATAATAATATTATATGAGAGTAGAAAATAGACAACGCCCTCTGTTTACATTCTGACAAACAGACATTATTACAATCAATAATATTTAAAAAATGCTGATGGTACTTAATTGGCTTGTCTATAACTGCAGAGAAAGTTAATTTACGCTAATAATAATAATAATAATAATAATAATAATAATAATAATAATAATAATAATAATAATAATAATAATAATAATAATACAGGTTCTAAAATGGAATCTGTCAAAATTAACTCAATGAAATTGATTGACTTTCCTCACATCACTTAAGCATATTTGGCTCATCAACATTTAACCAAAATAACCCTTAAACATCACTAAAAATTATAACAATAAAATATTTTTTTACAGATAGCATTATCAACTTCTTGCTTAGACAAAAACCCAGAATTTATACATTTCGACACGATAAAATTACTACTACATTATTTGCATATAAATAAATTATATTATAAAATATGTACATATATAAATAATGGACATCACCAATTTTACAAATTTAGTACTTCAAAGGATTTTTATAACTTCTTTTAAATGCTTTGAATAAGAATGAACCAAATTATTAATATAAGTTTGTAAAATAAAAATTTTGTTAAATTTTAAATTATGATAAACAGCACGTTACCATTTTCGACGTATGCACTGGAGCATAATCTTAAACAACCACTAAATCCTTAAAGTATTTTGCCGTAGTTTAGTTTTTAAAAAGTCTTTGAAGATGGTTATAAATTTTAAGCTGTTTAAGTGGCTACTTGTTTGACTCTATTTTAGCAGTTGTTTGAACTTAATTCTGTAATATCCGTGAAGACATGATGGATGTGCAACGTTTTCAATAATGCAATTGTAATCTTGAGAAAAAATCGGGACCATAAATAACCGTCGATTTTACTGTTTATAGTTCGTACTTTAAATCACACTCATCAGTAAAAAAAAATTAATTTTTAGAAACAAATTAAACGGCTTTCATACATTTTTGCATATTCCACACATTTTTTTCTATGTTGTGCTGTTAAAGGAACTTTTTTAACGTTTTCTTTAACTGCAAACTGGTCAGTTTCATTTGATTGCGAATAAAGGAATATGAAAAATTAATTAATTCTCCTTTTTGAATTTGTTTAATGGGATTCATTTTGTTTCTTTTCAATTTGGTAATTATAAACAAATCATTTTGTTTACTAGTTGATGGTGCAGATTCAGTTCCTGCTTTTCTTGGACGTGCATAATCCTTTAAAACTCTGTATACAATCCTTGTACTTACCTCAAATAAATCTACAATTTGTTCAATAGTTAAACCAAAATTATAATTTTTTTATTTGTTAATATATTGAGCAATAAAGAAAAAGCTTCCACTATTTAAACTTATTGTAATCAACTGCCGTAAGTGTTTAAAATTGTGCCATAGTCAAGGGGTGAAATTAAAAAATGGGGGGTTAAGTATTTAAACATTTTTAAAAATCTTTTTGCACCAGAATTAATGTTAAACTTTATATACATACAAAAATTTATAACTAGTTAATCTTTTTAAAATAAAATGTATGCGGTAATGTATGTTAGGTTATGGAATCACTTGCAAAATTATGTAAAAAAATAATTTCTTTTTTTAAATTATTGTTATGGCATCGTTTTATGTTATTAACTATATATATATATATATATATATATATATATATATATATATATATATATAATTTTTGCATGTAAATATTACCATTTACTCATTTGAAGACTATTTAACCAAAAATTTCTAGACGCTTAAATATTTGTAAGTATAAAAAACTTAAATAAGAATATCTCTAAAGTTAAAACAAAAAAAATAAAATAAAAAGTTTATTGACAAGTCCCATTTAGATCCTGTAATAATAATAATAGTAATATTATTAATCATTATTATAATAACAATAATAATAGCATTAATAATAATGATAATAATAATAATAATAATAATTATTATTATTATTGTTATTATTATCATATTAATTATTAATGTTAGCTTAATTTTTTATAGTAAAATAATTTTCTTTGCAAAAGAGTTTTGAATAATTACATAATAATAATAATAATAATAATAATAATAATAATAATAATAATAATAATAATAATAATAATAATAATAATAATAATGATAATGATGGTAATAACTATAGTAATATTGTTATTACAATATTTATATGTCAACCAACCATAGCTCATTAGGTAATAATTTGGTGTAAAATATTGAAAATGACGAGTGTGAATACGTGTATAACTTGAAGGATTTACACTGTTGATATTTTTGATCAGAATGAAACAATTGTACAATGCTCGTTGTTGACTGAAAACCGGTATATTTATTATTTTATCAAATTAAAAATTTTAATACTACTCTAAAAAATCTCATTATAATTAATCACACACACACACACACACACACACTATCTTTAAATTACTAAATTTAAAAAAATAACATTTCAGTGTTATTTAGAGCTAAAAAGAACATGCGACGAACGTTAATTAGTATTTGCCTGAACAAATCAATTTTTTAATTAAAATACATACAAACACTAATTTAAAACTTTAAAATGTATGGCAATGTATCGCATTAAATAAATATAATTATGTATACTTGGGTATACTATTATATATATATATATATATATATATATATATATATATATATATATATATATATATATAATGTACATATTTTATAATATAATTTATTTTTAATCAAATAATATAGTAGTATTTTTATTTTCCTGAAATGTGTAAATTGTAGGCTTTTTATCTAAGCGAAAATTCAGTAAAACAGACTTTTTAAATTATTTTTTTTTATTAGTGTTGTTAAATTGATATCTAAGAATTATTTAGTAAAATGTCCAGGTGCCTAATATGCTTAAGTGATGTCAATCAATTTTAATACGTTAATTTTGACAGTGGCTTAGTCACATACTGTAGACTTTTGCATACTTTAGATAAAATTTTATCAATATTTATGAAAAATATTATTCTCATAAATAATTAGTCATTGTAATATAGAGCAACATCAGTTTTAGCAATAAAACACAATACCATCATTTATTAAAAACTTAAAAATAAACACATAATTTTTTATATTTTTCCTTAAAATGGTACAATTGCCAACGAATTAAATGTGTGATATGAAATTATGTGCTTATATTGCTTTAAAAAAATATAATTAAAAATTATTTTTTTAATTAATCAATTCTATAAATAAATTAGAAATGTAAACAATTAAAACTATTGAGGTCAAAATAATAAAAGTTTGAGTCGTGCCTAAAGCTAGCGTTTTTTTATTATCAACAATAATACATTAACGCAAACATTGCAACCAAGCTAAATTCAATGAAGTGACGAACATATTTTTTGTCCCACTAAAGCAACATTTTCCATCTCACATTGCATTTATCAGTTCACTTGCAGTTACGGTGACAAGTACATTGGTCGGACAATGCGTCGCTTAGATAATAGGGGTAAAAACACATTTCAAACTGGATCAATAATAAGTCAAATGAAAGTGAGGACTCATGCACTTCTTCCATATTACGTCATCTACTACAAACCAAATATCAAATCAATCTCAAGCTTTGAATATGCTGAAAATTCTTGAATCTGTTTATATTCACACATTGAAGCCTACTTTGTTTGCACAGAAACAGTTCGTCACTACATTTGACTTAGCTTCGTCTTAATGTTTGTGTATGTGTATGCTTGTCAGTTGTACTAACTGAATGTTATCTGTACCCTCCTTGTTTGTATATATATATACTAAAATTTTATATGATTGTGACTAACGTGAATATACGAAATGAATTCTTCTTACATTTTACGTCTTCTTATATTCTTATTTGGAGTTATTAAGGGAGCCCAATGCTTTAAAAATAATACATTAGTTTTAAAATACAAAATAATATATTTCAACAGGAAACAAGATTCAAAAAAATAATTTTTTTTTGATTCCAATTCATTACAATACATTAAAATGCAGTTTTTTGGAAAAAAAATTGGCCACTTGAAAACATTTATCCGTATGCCAATGTTTTATTTCATGGTCAAAAATAAACTCGAACTAAGCTAACAAAATATTATTTTCTTATCGTGTGTGTTTTATCTAAATGCTTCATTTAATCATGCATTATTTAAGAGTTTTATAAAAATTATTTTTTGAAATTGATTCAGCTGCTTAATCATTCACTTTTTTCTAATCTGGAGGCATTATACTTAACTCACTCATTGCTTTTATTAAATGTCTGTCTCTCCACGATCCATTGATAGTCATTGTTACATGTGTCTGTAAATCGTTTTATCCCAAAACTCACACATATACACACACACATTCGCAGAGTAGACTCAAATTCATTTGACAGACACAAATTTGCCAGACACACATAATTAAAGACACGTTCGAATTTTTTAAACTCAAGCACGAATATAAGGTTTGTTAACTAGGCATCTTTTTCAAATTAACGGCATACTGTTTGCTAGTTTACACAATATGCAGCAATGAACTTTGTCAAATTGTGGATTTATGTTGTGAAGCGTTACAAATGTTGTTTTTGGAATTATTTGTCTACACTTAATTTTTATAAATAATGTTCAAACTTCATCGATTGGACGAGAAAGATTCCCGAATTATTGAAGTGCACATGGACGATGAACAGTCTGATTTGGGTAAAAGTGAAAAGGCCAAAACCAATCCAAAAATGAAAACTAATCCAAATTATTATGTAGAAATCCAAAATGCAGAAGCGAAACAAACAACCGAATCTTTGCCAATTTCCATGTCTCATTTGGCCAAACAATCTCTAAACATTGAATTAGCCGGCATTAGATCACCCGATCACAAAACGCTGTTAATATTTTCCAAAGAAAATGCCATTCGAAAATATTCGAAAATTATCATTGAGTGGGGATATCCTTGAAACATATTTATTTATTTATTTATTTATAATGATGTTTTTGCAGTAGTTTGTAGCATTTGTAGCATTTGTCGAACAGGAACTCACGTTGAATGTTAGTTAATAAATTGAAACTTCACTTTATTCGATTTCAAGTTCGTGTTGAGAATCACGGCGGAATAAAGCGTCAAGCATACAATGTAAACACCGCCCCAGAAACAAACAGTAATTTAATCTAGTTTATAAATAAGTACCCCATAGAAAATGTTTACATGTAACAACATTTGTCTATCAAAGTACAGGAAATACTATTCCAAGCAGAGGTGGTTAGAATGCTAGACTCAAACCTGGGTAAGCATGAGTTTGATATGCATTACCGGTAGTATATGCAAACCATTGTTTGACTTTGATAAATGTCCACTTGCTGCAAAATGTTTTCTATCAAACATTTGAGCAATAGAAAGCAGAATAAAATAACACTGTGTTTGATCAAAATGTAGTTGATTGAGTTGATTTTTAAAATATTTTTAGAAAATGCATTTACATAGTTGCAACCAAAATAGGTGATAGTTTGTTTGATTATTCAATTGTAAATTTTAAAAAAATCGAACGCGCGCATTTGAATTCAGTGACTTGTAATAGCCAAATACAATGCCTCAATATTGCGTTTTTGTCAGTATTGGTATTTTTTTAGTGTTTATTGCTTGAATGTTTTGTTTTTTCTTCAAACTAGAAATGCTTTTTGGCAAAAAAGTATTTAGCACAACCAAAGGAGGACGAGCACACGATTGACTGTTTTAAATTCTTGTTCAGCAAAATAAACGTTTGGCCTCTGTGATTTTATGTGTTTATTTGGCTAATCCAATCTACTTTCTAAAACATGAATTTAGGTCGATTTAAAAGTACACAATTGCTATGATCGAACAAGAAGTTTTAAGTAAACACTAATAATTACACAAAAAGATTTTACTAATTAAATTTTACAATTTAAATTAAATTATTTTGTTTAATTTATTAAAATGTTTTTTTGTTTGATTATCTTATTTTATTTACTTGCTCAAAAAACATTTGTACCAAAAAGCAAACTTGATTCGTTGTAATGTTTATTTAAATCAAAATTCTTTTGACTACTTTTTTAGACAAAGTTTATGCAGTCTACCACTATTTTTTACTATTAAAAATTTTTAATTTAAAAACCGTTCGTGCTATTTTTTCTAGTAGTAAACATGGAATTATTTATTTTTGCTACTTTGAATGTTCTACGCAAAAGCCATTTTTTAGCCGTAGACATTTGAGAGAAGCCAAACGTGAGTTCGCATTTGGTGCCGGTGGTGGGATTCGAACCCATGTCCACCAGGTTCAAGTCAAACGCTATACCACTAGATCATTCCGACACACAAACAATTTGTCTTAATATCGTGCGGTAAACAAAAATAAGCTTTTTTCAGAATTAAGTAACTTTTAGAATGCTTTGAGGCAATAAAAAACGACAATCATCATGTAGTGTTTATACAACGCATCAAACACAAACATAAATTAAACGAAAAAAAAATTATTTTTCAAATATATCTCAATAATTAGTGTTTTCTAAACATTTTTATTTAAAATGTGATAAAAATGTTTTGACAGCTTTATTATTTTAGTTTTAAAATGGTGAAATAATATTTTATTAAAATGATATTAATTTAAATTTTATTCTTATCTAATCATGACAGTTATTTAAATAAATTTTAAAAGTATTTTTGATTTATTTGACAACTGTCTGCACAATATATATATATATATATATATATATATATATATATATATATATATATATATATATATATATATATACGCCGTATTATAAGGTGTACATACTACTCATATTTTGAAACAACGATTAATTTGAAATTTTGACGTTACTAAGGTGACATAAGTCTACACGTAAGCATTTATAGTTTACAATTTTTTAGAACTAGAGTGCATATTTATATACTGTGTTTTTATTGTCTTATTAACAGGAGTTGTTTCAAAAAGAAAATTGAGTTACCTATTCTATGCTTGAAAGTATAACTTAATTTAACACGGCTTTTAGAAAGCTTATAGGCAGGTATCTGTACCAATTGCAACAATAATAACAATAAGATTAGATAAAATTAAAGATTAAAACTAACCGCTAATACACATTACAACTCTAATTTATTATTATACTATATAGGGCATTTGATACGATATGTATCATTAGAGGCATTGCGATTATTATCTTATATAGTAAGATTTCTGTTAATAGTAAACCTAGTAATAGAATTTAAAACAATGAATTTGTCAACAAGAATAAGGTTTTTATTTAACCGTAGTGCAAACCGTTAAATAATTAATAATTATGGTCCATTTTACTTAATTTATGAAGTAAAAATACCTTTTATGAATTACTACGAATTAAAAAAAATGAAACATTTATATTTAGATTGATAAATAAAAATGTTACCTATTTGGTAGAAATTAACAAATGACTTTAATTAAAAAAATATTTACTATAAGCAGAGATTGATTGATGCTTGTTTTTTGAACAAGGTGTACATTAATAGTGACTAAAATGTAAGTTTTTAACTATTTTATCTAGTAAATAAAATTGGTATGACATTATTAAATTCTAGTAAAATTGAAATTTATTTTTAGTTTGTTGTGTAAACTGTCAACATTTGTTTGTGAATGAAAGTTTGTTATGGACTATTTTTACATAAATTAAAAAAATTAATAAACTTTTTTTTGTTTTGACTTACCTCAAAACGGTTTTTAAAATTTTAAATCGTATTTTAATTTTTTGCTTTTATAAATAAAACAATTTTTTATCAGATGTTTAATATATAAAATGTTTCTTTATTTGTGTTATTTAAAAATAAAATATATAATTTAGCTTATATATAGCCATTTTTAACTTTATAAATTCTAGAATTTAAAGCAATTAATTATTTTTATAATTCCAAATAAGAATATTAACAGATGTAAACTGTAAAATGAATTTATTTTGCCAGTCACAAGCATATAAAAGATTAGCATATATATAGAAAAAATAATCGAATTGAAGCTTTGTTTTTGGCCTTAACTACTACAAAGGTTCAATTATCTTAATTTTTACATATATATGCTAGTGTTTTATGTTTGTGATTGATAAAAATATAAAAAATGAATTCATCTCACACTTATGTCTTTTTATAATATTGTTGAAAAATGTAGAATAATGTAACTTTTTAAAAATGCTTTAAAAATTTCTTTCATAAACAAATATATAAATCACTAAAAGTAAAGGCTTTGTTTTATAGCTGACTGAGTAAAACTCTGAAACAAATTCTTTAAAGTTTGATTTTATGTAACCTTTATTGTTTAGACTTGAATAACCTAGCAATATTAAATTTTTTAAAATGCTACTAGCTCTCATTAAACTAATTGTTACTTTTGCTACATTATAGAAAAATATGAAATATAACATACAATTATATATATATGTTGGTTAAATCTGTAAAATAAAAATTTTAGAATACATTAATACACAATTTACAACAAATACATTACAAAAATGGCTTTCATTGTTAAAATAGTGCCTATCCAAATAGTCTGTTTAACACAAATACGTTTTATTATTTCAATAAGTTCAGGAAATTATATCATCTTTAATAAAGTAAATCAATTGGAAATTAAAAACATACATTATTTTTCTAATTATAGAATATTTATATAGTATACTTAAGATTAAATCATTAAATAGTCAAAAATACATTTTAGACATTTATATTGTTTCTTAAATTTAATTTAATTTACATTTGATACATGATACATTTGATACATATTTAAAAAAATGGAAGTATTGAAAAGCACATCGGCTGTTTTTATTAATATTAATTTTTAATAGAAACATGCATTAGGTATACTAATTGATGTATCTTTTAAACATTGTGAGCCATTTTTTTTATAAAAGTAAAAAAATGTTTTATTTAATTAAGGTTTGTGACAGGTTGTCCTTTAACTAAATTCCCATTTTTTATGTAAACAGAAAATCTACCATGTACAGCAAATGTATAAATGTAACAAAGATTTTTAATTTTGGTGTTACTATTTACAAAGATTGACGCAAGAGAGCCTTATTTTCTGTCAACGTGGACTCTATTGAGTTAATGGCTACACATGGTATTAGTACATTTTTAAATATTTTTTATTTGTCAAGGTGGAAGCCCAGATATACTGTTGTGTACGTAGTTTCTGTTCTTTTGTAACCTTAGTCTAGGATAAACTAAGGAATCGTACAAGATTAGAAAAATTATTGTTAACAAACAAAAGCTCAAAATGGTTTTTGTATTAGTAACGTTGTAATATTGTTTACAATGTTTAAAAAAATTAATTGTTTTAAAAACAAATAATTTTATTCATTAATATAAAATATTTTTACATTTACGTGCTTATGATGTTTTATTTTAATTATGTAAGCAATGTGTAATAGGTTTACTTGTGTGTAAATCACTTAAAACTTTTAGTTGTATAATTATGCCATATACACAATAACTTTGTTAATTAACATATATAAACATATTTTTTATAGCAAACAAAAATATCGTTGTAGTAGAAACCTATAGCAAAAATTATTCATTCAGCTGTAAATTAATTAATGTAGTCGAAACAAATGCGTAAAAGTGCAAAATAAATATAATGAAATACAAACAGTTATTTTACTTTGATTAAAACAAGCAATGTGTATTAAATAAAAATTTAAATGCCACTTTTTAATTAAAAATGTTTAAAAAAATAAATTTTTTCGGACAGTTTTTTGTACGCAATGTTAAAAAAGTGAAATAAATTTTTTTTCTTGTTTTAATTACGTACACAAAATTAATACAGCAAGTACTTTAAAAATTGTTGTTTTACATAATAAATAATCTCTCTGTTTCTGAGTTGCAACAACTTATTTTTATATCTAACCGGACTACACGACAACGCGATACTTTACTTTTATATTAACATACTTTAAAAACGTGATTTTTTAACAATAAAATTTTTGTAATTAAGTTATAGCTGTTTATTATGTTTAAAATTGGAAAACATAAAAAAATGACAGTCTTTGTTAACAGATGAAATAAATTAATTCAATCGTTGCGTTTTTGAAAAAACACTAAACAACTGTTTGAAAGTTTTTAATGTATACAGTCCTTTAGTAATTCTTTTTTATACTAGAACAACGTTTTCTAAAACCATTAGTTTTTTTTATTCAATGTTTTTACACATAGATGGTTTTGTATTAATAGGCTACTGTTACTTTTGTCTCAACATAAATTTGGGTTTGGTGTAATTCAACTATATTGTTGACAGAATAAATGCTAAAAATCTAAAATAATAATTGTTTAACAATTATTATTTCTTAATATGATCACATCTTTATTTTTGTAAAGCGTAAAGAAAATGGCCATTTATTGGTTAACATTTATTTCATTTATTGTGGTTGGTAACATAGTTACCTCTTTATTATTTCTATATTTGTACGGCATAGCAAACAATCGATTCTGATAGCTTGATAAGCGTAACAAACGTAGAAAAACAACAAAGTTTCTTTGCTGGTTGACGGCATTCTTGTGACAGCACCACTGCTCGCAAAAATTGAGAAGGCTGTCTGATGTTTTGTCAGCGTTGTCTCTCTTAGTCCAAGGGTATACGTATACCTTAATATATTTTTAAAGTATACTGGATGTATGCTTGTACTTACCCGCTGTAGCGGGAATTTAGCTATATCGCTGTGCACTCGGTCTTTGCTGTTATTAGTCCAGATGCATATGGGTACCTAGTTCAGGATGTACCAAGTGTAGAAGGAATAGTCAGGAATATTATCCTTATTAGAAATTGAAACTTTATTAACATTAAAGTCATTAGCATCTCTTAGTGGTTTACATACAAAGAATATTGAAAACCCAACGAAGTGGCTTGAAGATGGCATTATAATGAAAGAAGATAAACCGTAACAAGAATACTCAATATTTATTACAATGCTATTTTTTAGAAAAATGAACTCAAATGATATTAAAACATGTTGAGTTAATAATTAATTATATTGAGTGTATACTTACATTTATTAGAAAAAAGGAAATCCAAACTTATTGCTGTGTTCTCTGTTTCTGGTCTGCTTTAGTTCTAAATCAGGATTTTGTCACATGAACGCATAATTTATAATAATTACTAAAAACGGAACATGAAACTTATTTATATTATTAAGATTACTAATGCTTTGGCAATAATGAAACATTTGTCTAAATAATGTATTAGTTAAATAAATACCCAAGTAAACAACGTAATAGAAATATTACTGATGTTTGCAATTATTTTTTTAATATGTTTGTTAACATTATTAACATTTTTGCAAAACCGTAAATTTATAAAAGTACATTGTGTACAAATAAGTTTAATTATTGTATTATTTTTAAATTATTGAATTAAATTATGCTAAAAACGCTAATGTTTAAATTATATATTTAAAATTTAAAATTAAACACTTGTGCTACTGAAAAATAAATTGTATACATTTAACGGTAGTATAATTGCAAAAGATTAATTAAGTTACCCATAGTGGCAATATTGTTTATGATTTAACTATATATATATATATATATATATATATATATATATATATATATATATATATTAGAGTAGTACAGCTGGTTGAGACACTAAACTCAAATTCTAGTTAATGGTAGTAAAATTTTACCATGGGTACTAAATAAAAGTTTGCGTTTAAGGATATTCAATAGTTAAAATGCTTATTATAAAAGATTCGATGACATTTATTATATTTATATTAGACAAAAATAAATTGTATTTTATAAAATTTATTTTCTTTAAATATTCTATTATTTAACTATGTTAAATAAGTCAAAACAATTTATTTCTAAAAAAACTTGCATTTATCATTTTATTAGAATACGTCCAAAGTTGTTATCATTAAAGCTTTTCTAACCTTAAAACGAATTTTAATGGTGATTGATAATCCTTGTTTTTTGATTGGTTTATAAGATATTGATTTTTATAGCCTGCTTTATATCCATTAATATATGATGAATGATTCTACTACTATTTATTAATCTAAAATTTCAACAAGGAATTATAATAATGCAAAACTGACAATCTAGGTAGTAATAATTAATTATTATGGGTAATAATGAAAATAGAATTAAAAAAAAATCAATTATATCAAGTGTAGACAAAAAAGCAGTTAACAGTTTCTAGATATAATACAAAAATAATTGCAAGCTATATATTTGAATTTAATTTAGTCTGATAAAACGCAAACACTAACAATAAAAATTATTTCTTTATTTTATTTAAGTACTAATTATAAAAATACATCTATAAAATTTAAAATTTTTTAAAAACTGAATTTGTCCTTGATTATTGGGTTAAAAGTAGTGTTGTACATTAATTTTGGCTTTATAATTAAAAGCATATATATAAAATTAAACAGCATTAATTTTATGTGAACACTTGTTTATAAACATTTTTAATATGTGCATGTGTAGTACAATAAATATTTTGGTAAACCTGTAACCGAGAGAATACTTGTAATAATTAAATTATCAAATATTTTTTTAATAAAATGCTAAAGTAATAAAACAGAACAAAAATATTGAAGTGTCATGAAATCAGTAATTTATACGTTAGGTTACGGAGTCAAAACATGTGTTTTATCAACTACAAATTAAAAATGTAAATGTTAACTAAGCTACATAATTTTTTAAGTTACGTTTTGTTTTCAAAAGTAATATTTAATATCAATTGCTTATCTTGAGTTAAAAATAGAAAATAGGAAAATAGCTTAAATGTTTTCGTTATATAAGTTATAAATTAAATTTTAAAATTCTCCAATTTTGTGTTAATAAATAACAAATGTACTTCCAGTAGTCTGTTGCAAATAATTCAAAAGAATCAATCGTAGGTATATAGTGAAATTAGTTTTACTAGTGTTATTAAATTCAAAATATAATAATAATTTTTTGCTTTGTAAAATTTTGTTTTAAAATAAATCTGAAAATAGTGTTAGAAAATTGTTTTTATTTTATTTATTGTGCACTATGTTCAGTTCCGGCAACCTTGAAACAAATAAACATTACATATATAAACTATTTAAAATTTGGAAACAATTCTTACATTTACATCCGTTTTTCCCTACTATAATAATAATTGCAAAAACAATTTTAATGAAAAAAATGAATTTAATAAAATATGTTTTTGTTTCATTACTTGTGTGTGGAAAGCGAATAGTAAAACTGAGTAATTAAATCATTAGTCTTTCAGTTGAACATCTCCAAATGTGATTTTAATATGATATATCGATTTAGTCAACTGAATAAGATTATACTAATTATGTAAAAGAATATTACATGCTGTGAGTACCCAATTAATTACTTTACATTTGTATCAATAAGCTTAACATTATGTAATAATAATGATAATCAAAATAAGAACAGTAATAAAAACCTTTCTTTTATTATTTTTTTGGTATATTAAAATAAACTAAATTATTTTTAATTAAATAAATATAAATTGCTTTAATTAAAAAACATTTGTTTTGTACTGAGATAATGTAAGTGGTTATAAAACTAGCGTACTTAATTATACATGAGAGCTAGTTTTATTGTTGCTATTAACTACAAGTCTTTCCTCAATCTTACTAAATTGTTGAATTGTTAAAAATGGGGTTTTGTAAAACATTATGTAAAACACTTAGAAAAATATTCAAAAAAATGAAACAATTAATTCATTGAATGTATGACAATTATGCAAAATTATTAAAAAAAATTTAATTATTTTTCATTTTATCTTGTTTTTACTGCTTGAATGTTTGAAAGAAATATCAAACTTGCATTTAATTACATGTGTGAAACTCAAAAT
Organism: Cardicola forsteri; assembly: GCA_025895645.1. Classification (NCBI taxonomy): domain Eukaryota; kingdom Metazoa; phylum Platyhelminthes; class Trematoda; order Strigeidida; family Aporocotylidae; genus Cardicola; species Cardicola forsteri. The sequence continues at coordinate 146,627 of JAKXYG010000085.1, read as the reverse complement.
TATGTCTGCCCAATTTCAATTTTAATGATCTACTTACTTTGGCTCTTAAATAAAGTTACTGTGTCTGACGTAATAAATACAAATTATTCCGCTTACATTACTTATTTATTAAAAACTGGACATATTGTAATATTTTTTGATATTTAATTACGTACATTTATAAAATTGTTTATTTCTAATTCATTAATAATATATATATTTATTTTGTTTGGTTAATTTATCAAGAATAAATCCATTAGTTTATTTTATATATACTATACTGTACTTGGTGCTCTGTTTATTTGATTGAGACTTTAAATTTATTTTATTTTATTTATAGTAGAGTATAGGGTAACACAAAATTTTATAATTTGTATAGTTTTTGGTTCTGCATATTTATGTAAAATGTTTTTATTGGTATTTATTCAGTAGTAACAAATTTGCCAATTTTATATTCCAACCTTCTTCCACTATGTTCAACACTTATCTAAGACCAAATGCAAAAAAATTATTAAAGTTATAACTTATAGTAAGAATAAAAATCTTGCCTTTATTAAATAATTACATTTCAATATATAAATTAAATTTATTTAAATAAAATATATTGTGTGTTCCAATCCTTAACCATTTATCATCCATAAAATTGAATCGTCATTTACGCCATTTGAGTACATGGTGTTGCTTACAATTCTGGCCAACTGTTTCGTACTTGGAATGGAAAAACATTTGCCATCTAACGACAAAACGGCACTTTCCGAAAGATTGGTAAGTCGAATTTGTTTTAATTTTTGTTGTTTGATGCAAAACCCTTTTTTAGCAAGTGGATATTTAACAAAATCCTCAGCCAAGGATTTAAATTTAGTGCAAACAATGAAATTTTGCCTAGACAATATAATAAGAGAACCAATCTAGCAAGTATTAAAGAAAGAGAGTAAAACACTTATATTGCTACAGAAACAATAAGAGGACGCCGGTTAAGCGCAAACAACGGCAAAGAAGTGACTTTGACTCACTAGTCACATTTGCCAGAATAATACAATAATTGACGAAACAATCATTGAGGTATTGCATTATTAAGCAAATTTATGGACTGGGTGAAGCTGGGCAAAATCCAAGTAATTATATTAGTTTCAATTTAAAGACTGTTGCAAAATCAAATAGATGATACACATAATCTTTATATATATATATATATATATATATATATATATATATATATATATATATATATATATATATAAAGAGAGAGAGAGAGATTTTTCACTTGTTACAAACGTTTTGATTCAAGATAAAAATGAGTAAGTAAACATTGTTGACATTTAAATTTCTTAAAATACTTAGTATTAAAACATATTTGTATTAAAGCACTTAATTTAATAATATTAGAGTTTTTTGAATTACGCAAACATTTAAAAGTAAATAATTCAAGATAAAAAATACTAAGTAGTAATCTGACGGTTATCTTTAATTTTTGTTAGTTTTTTAAATAAAATAAAATAATCTTTTTAATATAACAATTGTTTTAAAACACAAAAATAATTTTTAAAAAAGAAAAAAGATTAAACGTATGATTAGCAACCTTACTTTTGCAACCTAAAACAAATTTGGTCTATAAAGAGCTACCGAAAACTATGCAAATTGAAATTAATACAAAAAAATTTAATGCAATCTAAAATAAGAATTTTTTATATATAATTATGTAATTATTCTTAAATTAAATTAATTCCTTTTTATTAATACTGTAATTATTTTCTTTACAATTATGCATATATATATATATATATATATATATATTATATATATATATATATATATATATCTACAGGAACAAACAGAAACGTATTTTCTCATTATATTTTGTGTCGAAGCTTTATTAAAAATTGTCGCTCTTGGATTTGTATTTCATCGAAAAGCATATCTGAGAAACATTTGGAATATAATGGATTTTATCGTTGTTGTTACAGGGTAAATGTTTATTTATTTGTTAAACTAATTTGTGTATTATACAGTTAATAATCTAGCATAAATAAAACATTGCTGTCAATAGTATTTTCGAAAAACGCTGATGCTATTGTTTAACAATTAAGTTAATTAAAATTAATAATATTACAATATAGTTAAATTTTGGTTCCTGTTAAACAATAAGCAGGTACTTTTCTAAAAAATATTTAAAGGTATTTGTGACACCGGTTTGTATTATTCAAAACCGACTTTTGGTAAAATATTAAAACAAACAGTTTTCTATATAAGTATAATTGCTATACACATGTTTTAACATTTTTACGTTCCTGATACAAACTTTAATAAAATTACTACCACTGCCACTATTAATAATAATATAATTACTACATAATATATATTCTGTAAAAACATTTATTTTTACTTAATTTATTAAATAATAACGTTAAAATTTAAATATTTAGCAATATTCTCTATGATTAAAATAAATAACAGAATTCTGTTAATTAGAAAACACTAATATACAGAATTAAGCAAAATATTCTATAACAATGTACCCCAATGATTTTGAGTTTTTACAAAAAACATTTTTTGGCAATGAACATTTTAGTGAAGCCCAACATGGGTCAGCATTTTGTGCCGGTAGTGAAAATCAAACCCATGCTTACACAAGTTTGAGTATAGCGCTGTACCGCTAGACCACTTTGGCGTAATTATATAATAACTGCAGAGTTTTATTGTTTCTTAAATTGATTTACACGGCTTTTTCTTTGCATTAGGTATTCCACATTATAAAAGATATTTTGACATTAATGCTTCTATTCTTAGCAGATTACTTGTCAAATTGACACTTTTTTCTTTCTTCTATTAATAAAATTAAAAATAGTCTAATAGCGGGACTTTATTTACAAAGGATACAAAAGATGTGCGCTCTATAAGTGTGTTTAGTAAGTACTTGTCTTCAACTTCCACTTCTAATACTAATAAATAGATGAAGCTACCGATTTAAAAATCAACTAGAAAACGTATTGCTTTTTTGATACATTTTATTTTGTTGTTGTAAAATAGACAATTTAAATCTGATTTTTAAAATTATTACGTTGTTTATCGTTTATTTATATCTTTGGAGCCTCTGTCAACAGTAAATTTTTATTTTATAATTTTTTGTCTTTTAATTTATACATATTTAACTCGTATTTTTTAATGTAAATTTTAAAAATAGTTTTTTTTGTGTCTGTAATATTTTACTCCAATTATTTATTTTTTATACATAATACAATAAATTTTTAAATATCAATGTAAAAATTATATCCAATTTTACACGCTTTTTTAGTATAGTGTTTAACGAGTTTATTAATTAATGGGTTAAAGATAATCACTTTTCAGCAAGTTAATATTTTATTTAAATTCATGTAACTACAAATCACTTGTTAAAATTTCATGTTTTTATACATAAACATATTTTTATTGTAAATGTATAAATGCACTTTAAATAAAAATAAAAGTACAAACACACACGAATATTGTACACACCAAATTAAAAAAATAAAACATTCATTTAATTATTTAATTCAAGTCATGTTTTGAATAGTTTTAGTAATTTGACCACAATTAATTAATAAAAATAATTGATTACAAAATACTTGGAATGCACTAAAGAATTTATATTAAAAATACAAAAATACACTCATATATCAATTTACAATAAAACATAAAAAATGGCACAAATAGCAATTTTTGAAATATGTACATGATTTGTTTAAAATTAAACCATTTAAAATATTTTTATAATAATAATAATAGTAATAATAATAATAATAATAATAATAATAATAGCAATAATAATAATAATAGTAAATTTATTTTTTTACTTTTTAATTTTTAAAATACAATAATGCATTTACATTATTAACCGAATTAAAAAAAGTTTTTAATTTTAGTGAATCCGTTTTTCTAAAGTGTTAGAAATGAATAAAAATCATTATTTTGTTTTATTAAAACCGTGCATATTTACCGTGTAATTGTTGTCAGCAGTAACGTTTTAATTCAGCTTATATAAGTATTTCAAATATTTTGTAGAAATGTCCACATTAATCAATTATAATATAATAAGCCATAGAAATGGAAGTGAATTTTTAAAATTATACTAAACTTATAACTCTGTAAATGATTATTTAAACATTTTAACGTTTATTTTTATAATTAATTTAAAAAGTTTTGAAATTGATTTGCAAACACTAAATAATAATAATAATAGTTTATTGTGATCTATTTAATTTCTTTTACAATGTTAGATTAAAATTTATAAAATCAGTTATTATAAATAGAAAAAACTACACGTTTCAATCTATAAGTATCCCTAATTTGTAAAAAATGCGTTGATAAAACTTAAAAGTTACTTATTTAATAAATACTGTTAGTAATTAAAACTGCTTTTTTCAATATGCTTTATCTTTACAATATATATTTTTTATTTCCATAAAATTATTTTGATTTATATAGCATTTATAACAAGTGTGCATATATTATTAATAGAGATTATTGAATGTCTTTTATCAACTATTGATAGCAACATTTTAAAATATAAACAATAACAATTATTTATGTTACAGATTTTAATTTATTGCTTTATAAATACATTTCATAAGTGTACTTTAAAGTTACAACAAAAATAATATATTTTGAAACTTGTTACAATCAAAATTCTTTTTCAAAACCTATGCTTAGTTCTTATTAACATCACCAAAATGTTAATCTCACTTAACTTTTGTCTATCAAGACCATCCGTGTCAACAAGTAAACATTTGTAATTTAAGCAAATTTTTGGTAATTGAAGAAATTTATTTTATCGTTTCTTAACAATATTTTAGCTTTACAAAAGTAAGATTTCTGGTTTTAAGCTTTAGTTATTCTCCTGTGTCAAGATAGATTTGGGATAAGGTCGAAGAAATAATATTTAAAAAATAAACATATGTATGAACAAAATATTTGTTTGTTGTACATTTACAGTTTGTTGGCTTATATTGTACCCAATTTAAATCAACCAGCAATACGCGCTCTACGAGTTCTTCGACCACTCAAATTGGTTACAGGTTTTGAAAGTAAGTCAATGTTTTAAAAAAATGAATTATTATGCTTGGTTTTGCCAGTTATCCACTCCATTGCATTTCCTTGATAATGATAATTGTAAAACGTTTGATATTAATTTATTTACGTTTAGTTAATAACAAATAATTGCACTCTTAAATAATAATTAAAAAGTTAACAATTTGTTTTACTTTTAAAAAAGCAATCTTTTAAATAATAAAAATATTTAAGTTTAAAAAAGATACTATTTTTAAACTATTTAATTTTTATTTTAGATATTTTAAATAAAAACGTTTTACCTCTTCTACTAAAATTAACAAAAATTTAACAGTTTAACCAAGCGTATTACATTACCTAAATAGACAAAATTATTTGTTAATTCAGTCTTATAAAAGGAGAAATAATTACCTATAAGTATTCTATTTATAACTATTTTCAATTTTAGGTAATTTAATAGTTTAAAAATCGTTATGCAGTGCTGTTTGCATGCTAAAAATAAAATGTAATTAAATATAATAATGACGATTGTATTTTCTGGGAAAAAGATAAATACTGGCTACTAAAAATGAGCAAAATATTTTACTGAATAATTGTAGAAAGCAGTTTTATTTGTTACAAGTTATATTATAAAGATTTTTTATTAGTAGATGTTTTATGTTAACAAATAAGTTGGTAATTTACACTTCTGTTTACGACATGATACGACCAACTCTAAATTTTGCATTGCAATAATTTGTTTAATTGTAATAATGTAATGTGGATGAGAGTAGGTTCTCCTCGTAAGTTGATTGTTTAAAATTTGATCACGGTAGGTAATATTTAAACTACTATCAAAACAAGTGTAATGAAAAATATTAACTATCTTTTTGCTACTACGTTTTATTCCGCCTAGAGAAAATCAGAGATGGATCAGTCTAGCCAGTTCCAAGCTTGGATAAAAGAAGAGAGTGTAAAAGCTTAAATATTTCACATTTAGCCAAACAAAAGTCCACATTTATTGCCGGATACTGTTAAAATGTTTAAAATTTATTAATTTTATTTGATATTGACAATAAAACAACGATTTGTATTTCTAGGTCTGCAAGTTGTTCTTAAATCAATTCTTCGAGCAATGGCTCCTCTACTGCAAATCAGTTTTTTGGTTCTTTTTGCTATTGTAATATTTGCAATTATCGGTCTTGAATTTTATTCAGGCGGGTTTCACATGACTTGCTTCGAAATTTGTAAGTTCTTTTTAACATGTTTTATAATCATTTTTCTATTATTGTAATTTTTGCATACAAACATTGTTTACTAGGTTCAATCAGTTAAGTAAATCTAAAAGCTGTCTATTGTTTGAATCTGGTACAAAAACAACAGAAATATAGTTTTAAATTCCATGTTTTTGTTGCATTTGTAACGTTTTCAAAATTGTAATTAAAACGTCAACAAAGGTTTTAAATTAGTACATTTTGTTATTTTCTATACTAGTTTTATTGCTTTGCTTTAAAACGTCAACGCGTAGATGCAAAAAACAAGATTTATTGAAACGTAATTATATTTTATTGTTGTAATTGATAACTATTTTTATATTGAAAAAGATCAAGCTTTTAAAAATTATTTTGTTTATACAGGTTTAAAAAATGTCAGGCAATTTTTGCAACGTAAAACTACAATTTTATCTAATGTTAACAATCTAAGTACTGTTTTTCATATTTTCGATCATTTTGTAAATGTGAACAAATATAATTGTTTATCTTGTTAATCTGAATAACATTTATTCATAAAATTGTTAATTTCTTTTTTACAATGTTTATGTTTTTTTAATATAAAATGATTAATTTAAACGCTATATATATACACCATATCTTTATTTAAGAAAAACGGGGGTTAATGCATAATATTCACAACCGAACATTTGAATTTAAAATAAATGATTGCTAAAATAATAACAGAAAAAACAATTTAGAAATATTTTAACATTCAAAACTTACTAAAAATTGTGCAATAAAAAACGATTTCTTTTTTTATTTAGTCTTTTAACGATAAAATAATAAAAAAATTATTGAACAACTTATTTGTCAATATAATAGTTTAAAAATGTCAACGTAATTATTTTGATACACGTTAAAAAAAATAACGAATTAATTTACTGATTCACGTGATGTTTTTATTTTGACAAAAATAGTTGTACAATATTTGAATGTTTACGAGTCAATATAACTAACTACTTAATTCAATTTAAAAACGTTATAATTAAACATCACAGTTATAAAGCAATTGAAGTGTTTAATAACTTTTATTGCTTGTGTGTGAGTATGTACTATTTGATTATTGAACATTTAAATAAATATAATCGTTTATTTATTATTACTTCAAAACTAATTTATTACTTTATAAGTATAAACGCTTTCTATGCACAACCGTTTTTAAAAATAATTGTTCAAAGCTTAGTTAAAGTCAGCAATTAATTTTAACAAATTGCAACTTTAAATTGGAAAAAGATAAAAATAAAATTATATATGCCTGCTAACTTTACACTTGTAAAACGTTTTCACTGGAGAAACAACAACATAAAATAATCCATAGAAGTACATTGTTTTGCAAAATACATTACCAGATTTTAGAAAATTAAATGTTTTGCTACAAACAAACAAACATTAACTAAATTGAACAAAACGAAATTTAATTTATAAGCCACCTATTAAAATCCTTTTAATTATATAAAAGAGAGAATATGGGGCAACGAAATTACTGTATATAGATGCAGAAAAATAATTAATAATATTTTTTAAATATCCATTAATAGACAATCCAGAATATCTTCAAAATTCACTGCCAAACCGACCTACTTTAGCGCCATGCAGCCTTTCTAACGGATCTTCTGTAGGTGTTGGTTCTATTCCTCATGGCGCATTTGTATGTCCTCCCAATTACGTCTGCAAAGGTTATTGGGAAGGTCCAAATTATGGCATTACAAGTTTTGACAATATTGGCTACGCCATGCTTACCGTTTTCCAATGCATTACCATGGAAGGATGGACAGAAATTATGTATTCAGTAATCAAAAAAGTTTTTAATTTTGTAAAATTAATTATCGGTTGTACATTATTGTAGTGTATAAATATTAAACTTAAATTATAAAATTAATATAATAATAATAATAAATTAATTTTAATTCTTTTATTTTATTAGGTGGAACACTTTCAGTCTGAGCTAACACAATTGTGACACATACCTCAGATTTTTGTTATTAAATATTCTACATATTAATTATTTAGCTTTCCTCCGTTTTAACTTTATCTAGTTATCACAATCATGCGTTTAATTTTTTGTTATAATTTACTTAAATAATTTTTTTATGTTGTTTCTTAATAGCAAAAATGTATTAAATGTATATATTTTAATTTTTATTACAAAAAAATGTTTACGAAAAACATCTATCAGCCGTAGACATTTTAGCAAAGTCTAGCGTGGGCTCGAATTTAGTGCTTGTAGTGAGATTTAAACTTATGCCTACCTAGGTTTGAGCCAAGCGTTGTACCACTAGACCACCCCGGCACAATATATATCAGAATGCTGACTTCACGCTTCATCTATCCTTTTTACTTAAACGGATTTTGAACTGGCTGTGTTGATGGTAATGTTGGCATAAATAAAACTTTCTAATTCTAAGCAGTTTTCAAGTATTTTTTAAGCAGTAATATATACTTAATAATAGTAAGAATAGTAAATCTGTGTTTTAAAATACTCCCTTTTTCTTATTATAAATCCAGAATTAAATACAGTAGTTTTGTATTGGCATGTAGCTGGTGATTATAACCGTTATTTGTGTAATTCCAGTTATTTTACCCAGTCATGTACTAATAAAATAAAATAAATAGACACTTGAAGACTGTATAATAGGTTGACATATTTATACAATTGATTTGAGTGTAAAAATCGAGAAATTTGGTGTTTCTTAAACATTAATGTTTTATTTTTAACTAAATTGTTAGATATATTTCTAATAATCGTATATCATATATAACCAATATTTTAAAAATATGTTTTTACAGACAAATGATGCATTTGGTGATCGCTTTAATTACTTATATTTTGTCCTTATTATTATTTTGGGATCCTTCTTTATGCTCAATTTGGTTTTGGGTGTATTAAGTGGGTAAGATTTGCATGTATTCATTTGTTTATGTAAAGTGACTTTGTATTTTGTTGTGTAAACAATTTCATACATCCATTTTAATAAATTCTTTATTACTCATTCAATTTTTAAAATTGAATTATCGTGTTTTATGTAAAACATAATATTGTTTTTATGTGTGTGTTTCATTAAAGGAAATAAATAAACGATGAAAATAGAATTTAATTACAAATAATACAATAATAATGAAATAACTAAAGCATTTTAGTATATAAATATATATATATTCTGTTTAAAAATAATATGTGAAAATTATTTATTGGATTGCATGTACGGAGTAGTTAGGTCCATACACTTACGTTTTATTAGACGGGAATTCAAGTCCCAATACGGAGATTGAATATAAGTAATCGTGTAGCTATATCCATTTATTAATTATTGTTTTTGACAAATTATGGAAGTAACATAACAATGATTAGTTCGGTTTAAACATTATTGTACAACAGAGTACGCCAAATAATAAATAAACGTTTTTTGTTTGTACAGTTTTACGTTTGGTTTATATTCATTAAGTTACCTAACATTTTTATAAAATACTAATTTTTACAAACGTAGTATTGATAGTTAAACGCATTAGCTCTTCTAAAATCAGATATAGTATAGTTGTACTAAATAAACCTTTTAAATATCTATATTTTAGTATTTTTATTACTTTTATTTTACATATTTTATTAAAAGTACATTTGCTATTATTAAATATATAAAAATATCTTACACTACTAGCGTAAAAGAAAAAAAATATAATGCAAAATGTGGAACAATAATTTAAAAAATAATAAATTATAACAAATACTTTTGCAAATAAAAACTAAAATAATTTTATAATAATTTTTGAATAACAAAAAGTGAATCACAAACCATTAGTTTCATTTTTTTAATAATACACAAAACATTTACAATAAACCAAATGCAAAAAAAAACGTAGAGCTTTACTTTTGCAAAAGTACATATTGCTACAAAAATAACAAAAAATTGCTATTCCTTGGATTCAAACCTAGATAGGCGTGGGATTGATCCCCACCATCGAAATCAAAAGCGAGTCAACGCTTAGCTTTACTAAATTGTCCGCTGCTAAAAGACATGTTTTTTATAAAAACATTTAAAGTAGTAAAAATAAATTAAAATAAAAGATAAGTAAAAGCACATTTTGGATTAACGTGTCAAGTCAAAGCTTTAAGTTAGTTTAAAGCAACACAATTTGCTATAATAATTAAAATAAATGTAAAAAATACATAATAAACAGCCATCAACATAATTATATTATTATTATTATTATTATTATTATTATTATTATTATTATTATTATTATTATTAGTGAATTTGCCAAAGAAAGAGAAAGAGTTGAAAAACGTCGTGCATTCCTCAAGTTGCGCCGGCAACAACAAACGGAAAAAGAATTTAACGGATACATGGATTGGATTCAAAAAGCGGGTAATTTCTGTTTTGTTTGTTAATTAGAAAAAATGTTTTTATTAGTAAATTTAATTATAAATAAAATAAATTAAATGTATTTCAAAATAATTTAGTTTTAAAAAGAAAAAAACATTTATGTTTACATATGCTTATATATATATATATATATATATATATATATATATATATATATATATATATATATATATAAGGTCAGATATCAAAAGTATTCAATGTAAACATAATTTTATAATTTAATTGTTTTCAATGTTTTCAAAATAATAATCCTTATTTAATTTAATAAAATTTTAAAATGTTTTTAGTTTTACCTTAATGGAGCTTTTCAATATATTGTTTAATAAACCAACATTGAACAAACATTAATTTAAATGATTGCGTTTATTGTTAAAATGTTTGACAAAAATAATCAAACAAAGACACACAAATTTATACTTTATTAATGTTTGAGTAAAATTCAAAGATTAATCTACTGTGGCATTTGGATAAATGTATGATTAATGAAATGCACAAACTATAGAGTAGCTGTTATTATTGACAAAATGTGAATATTAATAAAAATTAATGTCTAAAAATATTTAACTCTAGGATATTAAAGAGGCATTTCAATACCATTATTAACACCAAATTTGTTTGACTATGCTACATTTATATTTATTGAAAGTGCTTTATTAAAATATTAAAGTATAAAGTCAATAGAAAATTAAGTCAGTTAAATATATATATATATATATATATATATATATTTGTATATTAAAATTTGACTTGTTGTTTTGACTTATTGTTTTTTAGTTAATCAATTTATGATGAAGGAATTAAGATTTTTAATTGTTTTTATCACGTTGACTGATAGAAATGTTGTTTATTGTTCCTTTTATTCGTCAGATTGGTACTTTTGTATTGTATTTTAATAATTAGATGTAAAATGTATTTCTTAATGTATTTTTATCAAAATATTGAAGTTTAACGTAATAATAATAATAATAATTATTATTATTATTATTTCATTTTTATTTGCAATTTGTACAGAAATTTCTGCATGGCGATTAAAGCAATATTATATATTGTAACCAATTTGTTATTAATTTACGTGCTTAATTTTATTTTTAAAATATTATTTTCTACCTAAATTTTGTAATTTTTAAGAAAAACATTAATGTAGTAGTTACTTTAGAATAATGTTTAAAATAAACTTAAAAAGATTATATATGTAAGAAATTAGTTATTCTATTTTAATTAGAATTTTAAATACTATTTATTATAATGTAATGTAACTATTTTTACATTAACTTTTTGATGACATTTTTTGATTAAAAATTATGTTTTTTTCATTTAAACCTAAATTGAAATTTAACATTTCCTTAAAATGTAGAATAAAAATTGTTGTAGCAATGTTGAAACAATTTTACATTTAAAAATTTAAAAAATGAAATAATATCAAATTTTGTTAAAAATGCAGAAACATGCTTTTGTTTATTTAAAAAAGACATTGCAAAACGTTTGAAATTTAAATTAATTCGTTTTTTCTATTTTGAGAATGTAATTTACAATAATTTAATTATTTGCCAGTAATCAGTAGTGCATAAAATATGTTTTGCTTTTTAAATTACTGATAATTTAGCGGGGTTTTTTTTATCAAAAAAAGAAAACAATGTCGTTTTACAAAACAAATATTTATTTAACAATTGCTTAATTTTCGACATTTTGGTTTTGTGACAAGTAGAATACGGATTTTAACAATGCAATATTCTAAATATTTAAATAGGATACTGAATAAAGCCACATCTATATAAACTCTAAATTGGGACATTTACACAAAGTTTAATTTTTCAAACGTATTCATTTGGTATAAAACATAAAATATCTGACTTATTGTGACTAGAAAGGTCTATATAAAAACAATTATATAATTTTAACACTTTATCTAATTGTAATGATGTCATGTAGTGAACGAGAGTCAGTTCTCCTCATGATCTCATCATTAAAAATGTGATTGCGCCAGGTAATGTTTAAAATACTTTTAAGACACCGGCAATAAAAAACATTTACAATTTTATCAATCTAGTTTGTTCACTTCTACGTTTTATTCACACAAATTGCCGTAGGAATGATTGTTGATGCATACAAACAAAGTTTTGTCCTCAGGCGAATGGAAGAACATGACCATATTGATTTGAGTTTATGGAAGACTGACATTGCCTTTCCAAGTTTGGCGTTAACATCTGTTTTTACGTATTTATCAATAATCCTTCCCAGATATGTAAAGGAATCAACAGTATCCATATTTTGTCCATTAATGAAAAATTACAGGAAAGAATTAAAAGCATTATTTCAATAATAGGATTGAGTATAACCCGAAACATAACTCAATCTTCAATATGCAATATTTTAATATCAAAACTTTTAAATACAATTACTTAAATAATCTTGTTGTCCTATTATCTTTATAGCAAATTGGATTCGTAATATTAAAATTAATAATAATTGCAAATTATATTAAATACCTGAAACAATAATGTTTTTATTTCAAAGTTTAAAAATAATTTAAGCTTTGATGCAATGAACTTGCACACGAGTTACACTGTATTAATTATTAATGTTACATATAAAAAAAATTAATTATATTTATTTTGTCTGTTTAAAATATTTGTACTTGATTAAACATTGAGTGTAAAATATAGTTAATTGTTTAAACATTTCGACTCAATATTAGCAACATTAATGTTATTTAACTTTTACTAAGTAAAACAAAAGAAAACATCTACAAGTAGATATAAATTAAAAAGTTGACTGTTTAAACAAAAATTATTCTACATTAAATAAAATTACATAAATCTAGATTAACAATCTAAACAGAAACGTACCAAAGCCTCTAAAGCAGCGGGTTACAAAACAATTAATTGCATTTATTATTAAGTATTTTGTAGTGCATAATGCAAAACACCATTTGGTAATTTAAAAATCATTTGCTTGCTATTTGTATATTTGTCAAAACGTGTTGGTACAGTTTATGTTCATAAATATACTCGATCTTTAATAGAATTTAGTATAAAACTGTTTTAGAATTATATATATATATCAATAAAGTTAGAATTTTTATAATAAAGCTAATTTGTTACCTTAAATTATATAGGTACAAAAAAGTTTAAGTTAGATAATTATTATGTCAGTTGCAGGTATTTCCTTAGGGATTGTATATCATAGTATTTTACTTAATTTAAATTGCTTTCGCTGTGCTTTCTATGTAAAGGTCAATTATGTTAAAACAATTTAAATATGCAAAAACGTTTGTTATTATCAGGTATTGAAATATTGATAAATTAATACACGGTTTAATTTAATCAAAAAATGCATAGTTATACCAAAAAATATTATAGTACTAGTGTACAATGACTTTTACAAAAGTGATGCATTTTTAGTAGTAAAAATGTTTTGGCCTTATAAGTAGTTAAGAAAGAGCTAAATATAAATTCTAGATAAATATAATTGACAACTGTTGCCTTGTATTTAACTTTCAGTGAATTGGATAATTAATGTTTTTAAATGCTTTGTAGTAAAATATAGAAGTTTTTATTTTAATTCATATTTCATATTTTACTAATTAATCATTGAACTGCGATGGCCGCAGAATTATAAAAGTAATTGATAATAATAACAATAATAATAATGGTAATAATAACATGCTGTAGCATACTTGCCAGGGTTTTATGAAACTAAATAGAAAGTTAAATATTTCTATTAAGTAAAAGTTTTGGTTTGGCTGCGCTAAACATAAATGTACTAAATGATGTTTTTTATAAAACATAAAAGGAATTGTAATATGAAGATGGTAATTACTGAACTTGTTACAATCTAATTTTGGTTAATACAAATTTTCTCATCAGTTTAAAAACAAATAATATTTGTAAAATACATAATGTCAATTAAATATTTTCATTTATTTAAATCTTTTTAGAAAAGCATATCGAATGTTTACAAAAATATTTTGATAAATCATATTATTTAAAATAACTAAATATTGTTAAAATAGGGTAACTATTTTAAATGTAAACCTTTTAAACAGTATTTGATTATTAAAATATCTACTGCTAAAATATGTTTTTCGTAAAACATTTAAAATATTAAAAAATATAATAAAAAATAAAATGAAATTAAAAATATATTTATTCTATTATTCTATTATATTTAAGAGGAAGTAATACTGGCAGAAGATACAACAACAGCCGAAGAACGATTGAGAATCATTTCGGGTAAATTTTATTTATTCTTTGAAATTGTAACTTTGAAAAAACATTTTTTATAAGGTCACTTTTTGATACATTGTTTTGTTTTGCTAAATGTACACTTGCTGATAAACGCTTCGTATGAACCATCGCTAGATTGTACGTTGCATGAGCATAAGTTTTAGTGTTACCATCGGCACTAAATACGGGTTATTGTCTGACTTTACTAGAATGTTTTTTGTAAAGCATTTAACAATTTATATATATATATATATATATATATATATATATATGTTTCAGTTAGTAAGACAAGAAATGTATTTATACTATATATATGTTTCAGTTAGTAAGACAAGAAATGTATTTATACTGTATGTAACATTTTTAAATAGCAACTTATTTGAGTAATAAATGAGAACATAATGAAATAGTATAATTGCTTTAAATAGCTAATAGGATGATACAACAAATTGTATTATTTGGTTTGTCAGTTTAACCTAAAGAGTAAACTATAATGTATATAGATAACAATAAATTTTAATTTATATCTTTTTTCACTATTTATTGCAAATCAATCACATGTTTATTTGTTCCTCTTTTTATTTCATAACCCTCACTGTTTTTTAAAATGTTTTTCCACGTATTTATTTTACTTAATGTGTTGTTTACAATATCTAATTCTAGCATAAACAATGTGATTAAACGTTCAATATATCGTAATTTTGAATTTTAAAAAAATCACATTTTTATAGTTTTCACGATATTTATGTTCATTAACATATGACATTTTATTTCATTTTGCTTACATTATTTGTACTACTACATATTTAATTTTGTTGTTGTTATTTTTTATATTGATGGTGAAAATGTATTTTACGCCGAATTTATTTCTAATGAGATATTAAAGCTTAATAATAATAATAATAATTATTATTATTAGAATGAACTTTATAGTTGCTACTTTTTGAAATCAATATAAATAAAATCCAACACCATATTGTATGTCAGTTTCTATTTGAGAATTAATTTAACTCCTCCATGTTTACTTGCTTTACGCAACATAATGGGGGTTTGTATATCAATAGGTGATTTACCCTTTCCGATTCAACATTAAGGTTATTATACTCCTTTAAATAATGGCAACAATTACCAACATTTTCTAACTCCACAACTCGCTTCATAATCTGTTACATTTTTTAAAACTATTTATTTTAAGTTAACAATAAATTATTCAATGAGTTACCTTAAAAGTTTGTATTTTTGGGTTAATCAAATTGATTTATCGTTTTAATATTCACATTGAAGTTGCTAAATATATTTCATTTTAAATTTATGTCAGGATAATTAATTTTGTACAAAAGAATTATTTATTATTGTAAAAATAATTCGAAAAAGGAAACTAAATTTAAATTTTAAAAAAAACATTAATGTGGTTTTTATATTGTTAGTAATTTCAAATGTATTGTTAGGTAATTGGATTAATTAAAAAATTGAAATATGCTCGAGTAAATCAAAAGTAAATCAATTTAATCAGTTTTAAGTTTGGTTAAAGGATGAGCGTTTAAACGCACACTTAACAAAACGGCCTCCGTAAAAAATCGATATTGCTACATAAACATCCTGTTGCCATTCCGGCAAATAACGGCAAAGAATTAATAGCACGATCCAGATGACAGGGTTGAGTGAAAACCAAAAGAAAGCCCAATTTTTAATTTGTTAAAATCTTTGATTAAACGAAGAAAATTACTCGAAAAGACCACCAAGAGCGGTTTTGGAATAGACAATTAATAATGACAAAAGACAGGTTGGTAGAAAACAGAAAATGTATATAAGAACCATTCGTGAAAATCTAATTGAAATAAATATCACCAGTGGAGTCAAACAAAAATGTTGACAAGGTGCTTAAACGTTGGGAATTATTTTATTGCTTCATTTTCTTTTCAAATTATGGGATTTTGTTGTCGTTTTGGCTGTTACTGTAATCTTGTTGCTCTATGTTTGTTTTAAAGTAAAAGGGTTTTTGTAATAATAGTAATGCTAATAATAATCGCAAATGGTAAAATTGTTTAATATGTGCTGTAGTCAGTAGAGGTTTAATTTTGGAATCAATATTAATTATTGTTTGGCTGTGCTCAATGTTGTTCATTTTTTATTATTAAATAATTAGGCAATGAATCCAAAATTAATATCATATTATTAAATTAAAAGTATATATACATATAATTTGTAACAAATTCGGAATTCTTAAGTCAAGTATATTTATACACCTATTATCATATTGCATTAAGCAACATTTTAGATACTTACAGATTAGTTTAAAAGTAATTAATTTATAAGAAGTCATATAGAAAACTAAAGTAATTGTGAAATAAAGTACCAATTGCAATTTGAGGTTTCTCGAACAACATCTTCATAACAATTGATTCATATCTTAAGTTTGCTGATTTTGCATCGAAAAACCATTACTTTCAATTGTGATCATAATTAAGCAATTACATTTGAATTATTTATTTTTCCACTATATTTTTGTTTCAAGTACCAGACACAGAATACATTACTCGTCTCTTTATACTAAGCCAGTCAAAACATTTTCGACCCTAAGTAGGTAGGAGTGAATAATATAAAAATAATAATAACTCAGCTGAAGGATTAAAGAAATTATCAAACTTATGAATAACGAACGTCGTTTATAAATGAAAAATAATTATTTATTGTAAGCAAAACATAGTCTATCTAGAAATGTGCGTGGTTTTGGCAATGTCTAAAACAAAATAGATTGAAAGATTAAGTATTTATTTTGTTATTTGATTATTAAAAATAAATTTTATTATGATAAATTGCTCGAGATGCTTTATAACAAACAAATAAACAATTTTATTCAAGAGATTTTAAATTAAAATTATTTCATTACGTGTAATGATTATTTTTCGTATTTAATATAAATGCTGTTAAATTCTTAATACAAATAATTTAATATACTGTTTATATATTTATATATATAATGTTTTTTTTCACTTAATTATTGTATTAATCAACAATATTTATATTTCCATGTGCTAAAAATATGATATTGAACAACATAAAATGTGGATAGAAAATAATCATGTATTTAAACTATTAATACTAGTAAATAATATTTGCAAGTATTTAAAATTAACACCAAATAAATAAACTATAATTACCAGTGTTAAAAATAATCAAGTTTTGTTTATTTTTTGAACATTTTCAAAGAAATATCTTTTTAGCAACATCAAATAATAACTTTCTGACGGTGTTCGTTAGTTGCCCGTGTCATTTCACAAAAAATTACACTTTTATGTATAATATAAATATTAGAAAAAGTAAATAGTGAGCTGGAATTAATTTGCATATTCTCTTTAGTTACTAATCTTTATATATATATATATATATATATATACAACTGTCACGACAATTCCCGAAAAAAAGTGATTATTTAACTGAAACCTCTCTAGTAACTATATGACATACAAGAGAAACGTCACTTTGATTATAAAATATACATTATTATATAATAATTAAAAAAAGTATAATTATATATACATATATATATTGTAAATCATAAAAATTTGTATAAAATATCAATTGGTGCAAAATCGAAAATGGAGTAAAATGATTAACATGATTTATAATACAGATTACATGCAATTTTTTCAGTTATCAAATGATTAAAAACATTACAAAGTTAAAAAAATTTAACAGTCTATGTGATCGCCTTTCTTTTGAACAATCTAATCTAGGCGTTTTGGAATGCTGTCGATGAGAGTGTTGATGTATTATTGTTTCATCTTATTTTAAACAACAAACGGAATGCATTCACATAAATCCTCAATATCAGTATGCTTATTGATGTTGCACTTTAGCATACTGAAAATATTTTCAATAACATTGATGTCCGGCCTGTTAGGTGGTAATTGAGTGAAAGATAGTTTTTTTGATTTTAGCCCCTCTACTGTCCAAATGTAAATGTAAAATAAATAAAGTAAATCAAGATATATACATTTTTGGACATATGACATGGAGCATTGTCCTGAAAAACGGTAGTAACTCCGGTGTAAGTGTGCTGCGTTTTATAATGAAAAACATCCTTTATAACTGAAACAATTTTTTACCATTTAAGGTACAAGATATAATTCTCCATTTAATAGGTTGATTAAACTAACACATTACTTGTTGAAGGTGGGCTTTCTTTCTAACAACTGGGAGTGAATGTTTTTGAAAACTGGATCCTCACAACCCTTTGTTTTTGTAGTCAAATTGTTCGTCCCGAATCGTTGTTTTATCGGCAAAGTATACGGAATGCCAATAACACAAATGTCATTCACTCAATTGTTTACAAAAGGTTAATCTATCATCCGTTTGTTTTTAGTAATAAATGGCTTAACCTTTGATGATTGAAGCGTTTGACCAGATTCAATTGCTCTGTTTCTGATTGTGGAATAAATAGAATTGTTTAAACTAACTTTTTAGTTTTTGAAATAAATTTATTAGAATTTTTTAATTCTATAATTATTTTCTTATTATCCATAGTGCTTGTTACACGTTTTCTTCTAACATTATCACAATTTCGCGGTTTTTGACTATAAATAATCCGATAAATTGTCAAAAGGTTAACCCTGTATAAATTCGCTAATTCTTTTGATAAATTTTTTTTATTTTCTAACTCTTTGATAACACGATATTTATTTTCGGTAAGATAAAAACATTTTTTATTACTCTTGTCCACTTCACAAACAACGCAATCAGAAAGCAAGGTAAGCGGATGATTAAAATCTCAAGGTTAAATGTAAATAATAAATTATTCAATTTATTTTAAAATTTTTATTTAAAATCTTTTAAAAGTAATTTTTATTATTTTTATTTATGTAAGTTAGAATAATTAAATGTTTATTTTGATCATTACTATGACATCACAATCAGGGCAAATTTGAATGTGCGTTTAACATCAACTGTAAGGATTAGTTATTGTTTGTTCATTTTTAATGAAATTAAGCACATAAAACAATAATAGGCTAAGTATTATAAAAAATAATTTAACTTTAACTTATTATCCACGTTTACATTAAGTAGCTTTTAAAATACGCTATTTTGGCCTACTCAGTCTTTTTAAATTAATATTTTAAAGTATATAGGAAAGAACTATTAAGTACTTGACATTATTTTTAATACTCACTATTTATTTTTGCGAAAATGCAATCGGACATCGCAGATTAATTTAGATTTGGTACTCTTATAAATATTTGCTTTAATTTTTGAAATGGTAGTATATATATGTATATATATATACTAATATTTTGTTTGTAACTGACGAGAAAAAATAAAATGATTTAATATCATAATTTACATCTATTATTTTTATTTGTGATATATATGTAGGGTTTAAAATACTAAATTTGCAAAAATAATTTTATAAACAATTAACAAACACATACGCACAATGGGCTATGACCAAATAAAGTTTGATAAAATAGAAAACCTTTTCTGTCTATATAGGATTTTGTGCTTGTGTGTTTGCATACATTATAATTTTTAAAAATTTTTTATACACTAAAAATTTAATGTCTTTGTGACATAAAAGGTTATACAAAATAAGTTTTTTACAAATTATGTTTTTTTATCCTACTTGTTTAGAATAATAACAAAACCGATGTTTAAAGTGAATATTGCATAAAAAAAAACTTATCAGTTACTGTGCATTCATTTATATGTAAGCATTTATGATATACGTTCGTACACAAAATGCCAAAAACGTTAAGTAATTAGAACAAGCTTTTATAACCAGATGTTTGGCAAATTATTATTCCAGCTTAACAAAAAGTTTTTTTTTATAAACTTATGTACTATAAAATTTAGAAATATTAAAATTTGTACAGGTAATGTAGTAATACAAATAAAACTAGTGCAAACTACTAGTTACATTGTTAAACGTAAGTAATTGAAGCAAATTTATTCAGTTGAATGTGTCAATAATAAATGATTTAATTTTAAAACCGAAGTATGGAATTCCAATAGACCTAGACAATTTATACTATTAAACATTTTGGTATATATATATATATATATATATATATATATATCGGAATAAAGCACACAGCACACCCTTTTATTAAATGAACAATTCAACTTAATTTTTAAAAGCTTTTTTAAATTTTCATTTAAAGCCAGGCGACGGGCTGTAAAACGCCAATCAAAGCAGAATAAAAAAGATCTATCTAGTATGGAATTAAATTATGATAAATCGGAATTGTATCCGGAATTAAAAGGTAAATGTTTTACAGTATTTTTTAAAATAAATCAAATATGTTACATTGTGTTTAATTGCGACAAAATAAAGTTGAAAATTAGTAATATCTAAAAGGATTTATTAATTTATTTTTGTCAATAATAATAGCAATAATAATAATAATAATAATAATCTAATGTTTAATGAATATGGATTGAAATTATTTTTATTAACCATGTTTAATATATTGTAAAACAAAAAAAACAACTAATAAAATATATCTAAAGAAATAAAAAAGTAAATTAGTATTTAAACTTTTTTACATTATTGTTTGTTATTACCACTGTTTTATGGACAGTTTACAATAGACATCTGTATTGTGCATTGTATAAATAATTTTGTTTTGTTTTCGTTGATAAGATTCATTATTTTTTTGTTTGTTTATTTTTACCATTTTGAATGTTTTATAAAAAATATCTTTCAGCAGTAGACATTTTGGTAAAGCCAAACGTAGGCCCGCATTTAGTCGATCGGTGGTGAACTTTGAAGCCAAGTCGAGTGATGTACCTCCGTGTTACTGTACAGCTAGCAATAATTTGAGAAATTAAAATATCTACTAGTCATTTCTACTATTAATTCATTTTTGTGCTTATAACTCGTCAACTAATTTGGTTTAATGACAAAATTTTTGTGTTTGTTTTAGAACATACATTTTACAGTGAAATAATTAGACGTCGCAAAGAACGTTGTCAGGGTTGTTGGAGGACCGAAAAACGTATAAGGTATAATAATAATTTTGTAGTAATAACATTTAAAAAATACAAAATGCCTTTATTTATTGTTTGAAAAATTTAGATATTGTTAAAATTATATATATATATATATATATATATATATATATATCTTAGACATATTTAACTCTTACTAATACATACCTAAGATAATACTTTATCAATACACATCAAGTCACATTATTTGCAAAAATAATTTTTAATTATAATGTATAACATCCATTCTTGCGATAAAGAATAATACCATAATTTACTAAAACTTAAATCAAAAGCACATAACTCGTTAAAAAAATAATTTTATTAACTAAGATACATAAAAGTGTAAAGAAAAAGTTACAAACTTTATAATGTTAACAATTTAAGGAACACTCACTGTCTTTTATAACTTCTGCCAACAATTTCCAATTTTAGTCCATCAAGGTACCAATAAAATCCTTTGAAACTCGATTTTTCATAACATGAACAATATTTTCTATAAAACATGAAATTAGTAACACGTAATTCCTGTACGAATGTACGAAGGTCCGTTTTTTTTTGTTTAACAAGGTTTTTACAGTTTAAATAAGTCAAACATATAGTAAACTGTACGTCATATTAAAAGACACTACCATTTTAAAAATGTATACCGGAGCATTATTTTGAACATGTTTTAAATTCTTTAAGACATTTTTCTAAAATTATGATTACAAAAATAATTTGTTTTTAATTAATTTCTTACTGTTTAAGATTTTGTTAGTACAGATCCATATTTGTAACTCTAGACACTTCTTACCACATTATCCGTGTAGATAGCACACATAAGCAACTTATTTTGCAAAAACATTGTGATCTTTAGCAAAATCCACATTACAGTTGACATTGGAATGTTGAGTGCGAAATCCATAAATAACAGCACACACATTTTCAATTTCATCTTCTAAAATCATTTAAGATAAATTTTATACTCTTTGGTAAGCTCATTTAATCTGAATTTTTATGTGCAGCTAAATAAAACAAAAATTATCCCAAATTTTAAATTATTTTTGCAATTTTATGAATTTTTTTGAAAATCCAATATTGAAAAAGTTCTAAAATTTTTTTGTTCACTTCCTTCAATTTTACTATTTAATTTCTTTTTAACTTTATAATAATAAAATTAACATACTTTCGCTTGTAGATCCATTTAGTCCATTTATGTATAATGAGAAAGTGTTTTATTCACAAAAAATTTGTAGACGCTAAACACGTTTATTTTACGAAATACTGTATTCTAAAGATACAATTTTTTTAATATGAATGTGTAAATGATTTGTTCCTTATTACATATATACATATATATATATATATATATATATATATATATATATATATATATATATATATATATATATATCAATAACCTAAAATATGTTTTTCATAAATTTCTATAGTGTTTTTGATTTTATTGGACACCTTTATGCAATTATTATACTAGTTATATTGTTACTCGTTATAATGTCCACTGCTGAAAGATGTTTCTTGTAAAACATTCAAAGTAGCAAACATTAAATAAATAAATAAATAATAAATAAAAATATATTGTCTTTGTTTCCATTAATATAGATATGCTATTCGGCGCATGGTTAAAAGTCAGCCGTTTTATTGGATTGTTATTATTTTGGTGTTTTTAAATTCGGCTTGCGGAGCTATCGAGCACTACGGTCAGCCGGTGTGGCTGTCCACATTTTTGTGTAAGTTACAGTCAAATTGTATATAAAAAGTATAACTTATCCGCAAAAGCATTTTCAACTTACCAATATATATATTTTTTAAAAAAGAACGAATTTAATGAAAATAAAGAAAATGCTTGTTTAATAATGGATTGTGTTTTAATAGTATATTTTACTAATTCTAAGTTAACTTTTATAAATAATCTCATATATTTTACAATTTTAATTATTAAAATGGTTAGTATTTACTATTGTTTTCTAAATAGAACTATAGTGCCAGTAGTGGGGTGTAAATCTCTGTTTACTAGAATGAGCATCTACTAAAATGTAGTTGCAAAACTAATTATTTTTAGTTTAAGCTCTAAACAGTTGTCAAGTGCATTTTAACTACAGTAAGAACAGATTGAAATGTAATACAGTTCCAATTAACCAAGATTAAAATATTTTACAAAAAGCATTTACATTATTATTTAGAAATTTTGAAAACACAGTATTTAATGTTTAAAAATGTTTTTTTCTTTTCTAAATTTAAACATTGCAATATTTACTTATGTTTATCAGATATTTACAATTGTTAATTTCTACATCACCTGTAAATTAAAACATTTAATCCCACATTTATACTAAAATTCTTATATTATTATGCAAATAATATATTTATATCTTAAAAAAACTTTAATTATATAAAAAGTAGAAAAAGATTTTAAAATACATTAAATAGAAATTAATTTTTAAATGTTATTTTTAATTTAACTAAATACTTTAAGCAATAAAACACTTATTTCTTTTATACATAGCAAAAAGCAGTGAAAAATAAATAAATAAAATTGTTTTATAAAATACAAAATGCAATGTAAGTTTTATAATTGTATTACTTATTTATAAATATTAAAATAAAGAGATAAGTAAATTAAACAATTTTCTGATAATGTTTGTAAATAGGGTAAACTATATTTCTAGATTCTTATTCAAAGTAATATATTTCATTGTTCCTCATTGATGTTTGGTCCAGAAAAATGGTTTAGTTAATATTATTGTCATTATTATTATCATTATTATTATTATTATTATTATTATTATTATTATTATTATTAGTAGTAGTAGTAGTAGTAATAGTAGTAGTAGTAGTAGTAGTAGTAGTAATAGTAGTAGTAGTAGTAGTAGTAGTAGTAGTAGTATGAATGGTATTATTATTATTACTATTATTAGTATTATTGCTTAAATGCTATACAAAGAACGTTTTTCAGCTAAACGTGAGTCCGCATTTAGTGCCGGTAGTAAAAATTAAATTTATACCCTTTTAAGCTTGGGTCTAGCCCTGTACCACTGGACCACTAGTGAAGTAGTGTTTTCAAAACATAACTCAATACAGCAGTAGAATATCTCCAAAACTTTAGTTTTAGTTTTATTTTACTTTACTTTAATTAGATAATAATTTATACTAGAAGACAAAAAATAACAATAATATGATTTTATTAAAAAACAATTTCTCAAGTTTGCAAGTTTAGTGTAACGTATCTAACATTTAAAACTAAAGTTAATTTACATAATGCATAATTTACATAATCTAAATAAAATCAACCAACCCAAAATTTTGTTAACCATATTTATATGTTGATTAATTGCAATTTTTAACTAATAAGTACAACCGTTTTTTTCCTTGTTAAGAAATAAATACATTTTTATTAAAATTTAGTACAAAATAACATTAAATTTCTACTACTTATTATTTAATAGAAAATATACTTAACAATACATCTTTCGCAACAATATTATTTGTAGTTTAAAAGAGCTACAAAATAACAACAAAAGTAAACTAAGTTGAAGATTACTAAAATGTCCGTTGACTCGGATAAAATTATAAATTATGAACTTTATTGGAAAACTGTCAATTAACGTTTATTATATCAACATAATAAATGAACTTTTCGTTCGATTTAAAATTTTCAGTTAGCATTGGCAAACAAAGATAGATTCAGTATATATATATATATATATATATAATATATTTTCTACTTTAAATTTTTTAATGAGAAACTTTATTTAGCAGAGGACATTTTACCAAAACCGAACGTAAGTTCGTATTAGTTTCCGGTGGTGATGATTAAGCCCATGCTTACTCAAGCTTGAGTTGAGCGCTGTACCGCTAGACTACTTGGGCAAGAAATGAGACTGGACTTATTGTATTGTGCTTCTCTACAGTAATTTGTAAAAAAGCCAGAAATGTATCATTATTTAGGGAAAAATCAGAGTATTTATGTTTGTGAAAGGTGTTTAAGCAAACATTGTTGTTTATCCAATTAGACAATCTTTCAATTCATTTATCAGTTATGCACTAAGGATTACTACATTTGTACAACTTTTATTGTGCAACTGCAATGTTAATTTAGGGATGGTAATGATTTTGAGGACTTGAATAATGTTTACACAATCTCATATTTTAATTAAGGTAATATTCCTAACTGTTTTTCATTTACGTGGTTCATCGTGGATTAGATGACAACAGGCATATAGACTAACAACAGCTGAGTGCATAGTAGTATAACTAGGCTTTTACTCAATTTTCGCTTAGTTAATGAGATGCTATACAAACTTGGGATTGATAAATATGCTTAAAAGGTATTTGAAGGTATTTATTTACCACATATAGCCGATTGGTCTTGGGCATATGTGAACTGGTGTCAATTTTTGTGAACACTGGTGTCGTCACAAAAAAGTCAAGAAAGTTTATTTATCCGCAAGTTCAATTCGCATTCGACAACTCTTTGTATTGGAATTCGAAATGCTATAAGAACTTTGAATTAATGAACAGGTGGCTCTGCCAGCAATCTTTGCAATGTTTGTGTTTGTTTATCATCACCAAACCTTGACGACCAACAATTGAAATATCGATTAAATTTCACTAATTTGTTTTATTAGATTAAATGTCTCATTTATTAAATATCAGTACATATAATTAGGTGATTTTATATAAATTATTATATTCAATGTTTATCAGATTATTATGAATATTTATTCAAAACTTTTGTTGAAACAGATTAACTAGCTAAGAGATTAACAATCTTTTTTCTAATAATTGACAATTATACATATATCTAGATTATATCAGAATTAAAAATTAATAACACAAAAGAAAAGCGAGTAATATGCGTTGTATTTAAAAGTATTATTACAAATTTTTTTGCATTTGTATCTTGTTCTTACAAAAGATTATGCCGAATTCGTTTTTCTCGGATTATTTATTGTCGAAATGTTGGTTAAAATTTACGGTTTGAATATTCGTATTTATTTTGAATCAACATTTAATATATTTGATTGCACGGTAAGATTAATTTTAATATTAATTATAACATAAAAACACCAAACATTTTAAATGTTAATGCTTAAAGATCAAAATATAATTGCTGAGCGTTATAATACATAAATATTTGTTTTAAAAATTTATACATTTTTCTGAATTTGAATGAAATGAGAAAGTAATTATTTTTAATAGATATTTACTTACCTAAATGTCTCCATAATGATAATAATAATAATAATAATAATAACAATAATTTACATTTACCCAATACACCAAAGTAGTTGGTATCGTCTAACAAATCGTGAATTGGTTGATTATTAATTAAATGGAATTTTGTAAATAATTAAAAAAAAGAAAATAATTTTGTTTATTTTTGCATTTATTTACTTTTTTGCAAAACTGTCAACTAATTCACAACTTTAAACAACAATATCGGTTAGAAATTATTGTACGCTAAGAGTAAAATAATTAAAATTTATATTTTTCCGGCTTAAAATTAATAATTTAAAATGCGGTAATAGATAAATTCGTAGTTGTATGAGAAAATGAACTTAGGTCTGACTTTTTCCACTAAATGCAAGTCTTTGTTTGACTTTGCTAAATCTTCTCTTACGAAAAGATGTTTATACAAGTTATACGTTAAAATCTTTATCCTTTCTTATTATAGTTGTCGGACCGTTTTTTAAAATTTAATTATTTGATTTATAGTAACAGAACATTGATAAAATGAATAGGCCATGTATTTCTAGCACAATACGAGGAAAACGACTAAAATGGATTAGCTATGATTTACGACGACTGTTTACTTATCCAACCATTACCTGAATGGAAAAGATGACCGAGTGGCCAGCGAATAATGTGGACAAGCATTAAAGCATAGTCCCTCTATTTATGCTAAGTCCCCCGTTCATATAAATTACTTAACTGGACGTTGTCTGATTGCTGTTAATAGAGATCATTAAAGGGATTTAATGCGGGATGTCAATGTACCTCAAATCTTGTTTATTAAGTTCACGTTGTAAAAGTTGATGTTTTACAGACTTTTGGTCATTTGCACTAATCTTGGCGATAATAACAGCTAAAAGGTATCTATCCCCGATGATGGCAATCATTATCATGAGTAAAATACATAACACAGTAATTATTTTAAAATGTTAATTTAAAATTTAAAATTATCAAATTACAATAATTTATTATTATAACAACAACAACAACAACAACAAGATTGTTCCATTTAATTATATTTATCAAACTTTCAAATAATTATGTAATAATGCAAAATAATATAATTAGTGTGTGTATAAGTAACCGTACTTGATGAACTCTTATTTTGCTCCAGTGTAATTGCAGCTAAGTCGTCTTTTTAAATCTTTTAACAACTCATTGTAAATATAGTAAATATACTTATTAATATATAGCCCCAATTGAAGTTTTTAATAAATATTAACCTTATTATTTGAAAATTTAATCTCCTTAATATGAAGGTTATTATTGGAAGTTTGTTTGAAATTATTTGGGGTTTCTTTCATCCAGACGCTTCATTTGGGACGTCAGTACTTCGAGCATTGCGGCTTTTGCGAATTTTTAAGGTTACAAGGTATTGATATAAAAACTTTAATAATGGTATATATATTAATGTTTTTTTATATTTCAAATCCTTTTGTTATGAAGAGCATGGGACAACAAAACTGTTCTATATAAATTGTGCACATTGAAGCTTAAAATTCTATTCAAATTTCGTCAAACTCTTTTATAGAAATTATATTTTTCCTTCTTTACCATAGTTAATTAAAATAATATCATCTTGTTGTTCCTTAAGCAATTTAAATCTTTTTCTAGAGATCAACTTGCTAATTTTGCACTCAAACCATCCTTCTTCACTGAACCTGACTTGAGATCAGTTACGGCGGTGTAACGTAGTCAAAGATTTTTCTAACCAAGAATTTTTTTAAATTTCTAATAGCTTTGAAAAAATGGATGCAAGCAAAATATATAAGTTACAAAATTGTATAATTATTTGGTAGTTCTCAAATGCTTCACTTTTAAATTGCAAGTTTAGAAAAGTTTTATTCTTCAAAATAAAATGAGAAATAATATACATAAGCAATATATATGTACATACATTGCAGATATAAAAAAAATTTTAATAAAAGTTTTTTTTGGATATTTTGCAATTTATTATAACAGAAAGGAGCGTTAGTAACTTTCAATCAAACAGAAAGCAATTTTAAATTTCTAAAACTTTAGAAATAGTTACAAAACCTTTAGCAATTCATAATGATAACTATTTTATTGGTTTATATGTAAATGATTAATTTAAGCATCTACTACTACCTTGAATTATTAGTCTTCTTATTCCACAACAAATATCGGTCAACAAGTTTCTATTTAAACTCTGCATACATTTATTTAGTTATAGGTAATACCCCGACTAAAAATGATCTACTTACGTGGTATTGTATATTTTAAAAAGCATCAAATACTCTAAAATTATTATATGAATACGCTAAATTTATGACAAAATTTAGTTGCACTAAATCGTCATACCGAAAACAATGAATGTATTTTAACATTTTTTTTTCAAGATATTGGGCATCGCTTCGAAATTTGGTTTTGTCACTGCTCAACTCAATGCGCAGTATTCTTTCTTTGTTGTTTCTGCTATTTCTGTTTATTCTCATATGTGCCCTATTGGGAATGCAACTGTTTGGCGGAGAGTGAGTTTGTTACACCATATATAAATAATATTTTTTTGTTTTTAGAATAACATTTGAAATATTTTTTTGGGATTTAGGGCTTTTGCAAAAAACATTTTCAGAATGTGCATATTTGTGGAAGGATTAAAATGCAGTACCACTAGTAAAACTTGAATAAAAGATTAATGTCTTAGCTATTTATACCACTCAAACAACATAATAAATGTATATATTGAATGTATATATTGTTAATTGATTAGGCAAATCTGATTGGATATTTTGTGTTGACCTTCATATTTGTGGCATTTATTGTTTATCTGGAATTTGACAAACGAATTTCTACAAGTATAAAAATTCACAATTAAGTTTAAACACAAACAAAAAATTATTTGTATTTGGTAAATAGTGATTTTGTCATACTAGTATATAGTTTCAATATATACATATACAATTTCTCACCACTAGATTCAAAGTGAACATAATAGTTAATCTGTATTAATATTTATTTATTTATAACAAACATGTGTTAATCAAAATTCAATTATTTTATTAACAATCAATAGATATATATTGGATAGTTTGAAAAATAATAGGTAGTTCACAAATTAAGCAGGCCTGGGCATGCTAAATGTGACCTAACAAATGACCCTATTCGCATATTAACCAATCCCGAGTCTTTCATTTAAACCAATCAATCTCTTATTTTGCTCAAGTTACATATCGATTATTTTTTTTTCAACAACTTACTTTTTTATACAAACTTGGGTTAGTACTAATTTTCACATGTATGTGCATAAAGCGGAAAATTAATGTCAATAAATAGATAAATATATAAATACAACAATGTAAACAATAGGGGCAACAACTTAAATGGCCATAACTGTTACCTTTATTTCGGTACATATTTCACACCGTTTGTTATAAGTGTTATTACTGTTCTTTTTGGAAAGCTTGCATATGCCAATTAAATAAAACATGTTTTTAACTTGGTTACATAAAATAAACGATGCAATTTCGATAAATAACGTTTATTTATTATTAACTAAATAATAAATTATTTAATGGATATTATTGTTTAGAAGTTCTAAAAATAGTTTGTATGGTGTTGTTAGTTTTGTTTTTATTTCGACATATGTTAACCAAAAAACTGTTGTTAGTAAGTGCACATCAATCATCAAACAAAGAGTTTGTATTTGGTTGTGATTCCGGTTATCAAGATATTATTAAAAGTACATTAAAGGAGAGTGTTTTTATTATTGCACTAGGGTTATCAATGTTTAGGCAAAGCATTTGTAGATGTAATAAAGAGGTTAGTCTTTTAAATTTATATTAAAAACTGGCATTTGTAAGTAAATATGTAGAGCACCAAATGAGGGCTAGCATGTAGTGTTTATAGCGAGTGTAATTAAAACTGTTGTTTACTTAAATAAGAGTTTGAAAATTAGACTACAGAACCAATTATGATTAAAGGATTATAGCTAATACTACATATACTACACTGTCAACATGTCTCTAAGCTGAAAACTTGGTTTTATTAATTATCCTCTGATTAAACATACATTCTGCCAAACATTGAAGTCGTAAAAATCAAATAAATACTCAGATGAACTCATAATGAGGCTTTAGTAATAAAATAACTCACGTTATATTGCTGCTGCTTATTCGTTAGTTAAAAACTTTATTGTACAATAAAAAACTCCAGTAAATTGTAAATTTTATAATAATTTTATTTACTTTTCATTTTATTAGTTTCAATTTTGACGAAGGAAAACCAACACAAAATTTTGATACATTTGTTAAAGCTTTGTTAACGGTTTTTCAAGTAAGCAACGGCTATATTTTATACTTGCATTATTATTATTTATTTATTTATTTTTTATGTTTGTTACCTTGAATGTTTTACTAGAAACATTTTTCAGTAGTGGGCATTTTAGCGAAGCCAAATGTAGGCCCGCAATTTGTTATTGACTTTAACTTTCAATATTTTACACGAAACATATTTTAGCAAGTGGAGATTTTAATAATGCCAATTGAACACATTTCTATCCAGGTTCGATTTAAACATTATACACTATACAAATCGCAGCATTAAATTAAGTGTTTACTTATTATGCAATAAATAATTATTTAGTATTTATTTTAAATTGAATTGTGTACAAAATGACATTTAGATAACAGGCAATCTATTACTTTTATTGTTTTGAGTTGTAAAAATTGTCCAAACTGTTGGAAAAAGAAAAACATTGAAATTGAGCATTTTAATTTTTGAAGAAGAATATCTTATTGAGTTGATGTTTAGAAGAATTAAATAATGGCATGCATATACGATTTAAACGTATGCCAAGTTTATAACTTAAGCCACCTACTTTAACTGTTAAAAATGTAACAAAAATGGGTTTTAAAGCGGATTACAATTGGACAGTGGTCATATCATATTTTATGGAATAGAATACCACATAACCTCAAATAGATGTTCTACAAATATATACATATTCATATCAAAGTATAATTTTGCAATTTTAAACACACAGATTTTGACTGGTGAGGATTGGAATACCGTCATGTACAATGGCATTCGAGCTCAAGGAGGACTGGCGGGTGGCGGTTTTGTTTACTGCGTCTACTTTATCCTAGTTATGCTTTTCGGCAATTGTATCCTTTATCAAATTTAATTATTTTTAACTACAGTTTATCTGGTACTTTTTCAGTTGAAGTAGTAGAAACTTATAGAGTATAATAAATACTCTTGGTTGTTGACAAATGTATTTTATATTTAAAAATTTTAAATGACTGATGACAAAACCATATGTTCGTTAATTACATACCTAGATAACATTCAAGCATATAATATGTATTCAAATATCGTGCTTTGTGACGGGACTATTGTGTGCAATAATTAATATGACTTTATTAATTATGTTGGAGCAGTTTGCTACAGCAAAATGTTTATCTATTGTACAAGGATATCTTGATATACGTAAAAATATAAGCAATTTAACACTATGACACTTGTTAACATATTTGTTTTAGGAATGGTAAGATAAAAAGTAAATAGTCAAAAAATAATATGAAATTTCTTATATTAAATTATATTTTTATAATTTCATTTGCTCACTTACACTAACAACATTGTTAACATTCAAATAATATATATATATATATATAATATTTGTAAATGTATTGTTGTTTAGAATAATAATTTAAAAATGAAAAAGTAAAGTACATTTAATTTAATTAAATAATTCATTGCTTATTCAATTATTGCAAAAGTTATTGTTTATTTTGACTGCATAATTAACTTAATAAATTTTTTGAATTTTGTTTTGTAAAGGTTTAAATCGATTAGAAAAGCATTTTATTAACCTATGTTTATTATATAAAAATTACTAACGTTACATTAAAAAAGTTGTTTTTACTTGAAAAACAATGTACAACATATAAATAATTGAAAATTAATCAGTTAAAATCAGCTAAAAAGTTACGAAGGAATGGAAAATGTTATAGAAATGTAATTCTAATAATTTTTAACAATTTTTAAATTTGATTGATTAAAAAACTTGAATTTGACTAAATATATTTGTTGTTGTTTTTAGAGCATTGACTAATTTTTAATTTATTTTATTTTTTTTTATTAAAACAATGAACAACAAATAAACATATTCAATGTGCACAAACGTTGAGTTTCTCTACTGAAAATTTTTTTTGCACGTTGCTGTTTAATCAAATATAACATTTCTGTTTGATAGGCAACCACAATATTTTATTTATATTTTTTTCTCAGCACCAAACTGTTTACTACTTGACTACTAATAATTAAACCAGAACAAAACAAATTATATAAAATGTTTCTTATTGCAATAAATGTGTGTTCAAGACATGTATAGTTTTATTAATCATTCATTCTATGGGCCTTAATTGTTGCAATAATCCAACGTTTCTAGATACATTGCTAAATGTATTTTTAGCCATTGCTGTCGATAACTTAGCTAACGCTCAAGAATTAACTGCTGCCGAAGAAGAAAATTTCAGATTAAAAGAAGCGGAACGATTGGTAACTAATTATATTTTTATATTTGAATAAATGCATTAATTACACAATCCATTAATTTCAAAAAAAGTTCTTTTTTAAAGCATTGGGGTTCCCTTTATAAATCCCAATAAAAACATAAGAAGATAAAAACTGTGAGATGAATTCATTTTGTATATTTTTATCAATTACAAACATACATATATATATATACAGCTAACATTTAAGTTACTACAACTCACAAGTTTACACAAACAGAAACATTACGACTAACCTGGGTTCAATGTAGTGACGAACTGTTTTTGTGCACCCAAAGTAGGTTTTAATGTGTGAATATAAACAGATTGTAGAATTTTTAACATATTCTAAGCTTGGGAAGTAATTAGCACTTTAATACAATTCTTGAAATTGATTTGATGTTTGATTTGTAGTATATATATATATACTAAAAGTTTATGTTTGTGACTAACAGGAATATGAGAAATAAATTCATCTTACAGTTTACATCTTATATTTTTAATTGT
>JAKXYG010000085.1:0-107500 GCA_025895645.1 Cardicola forsteri | reverse complement strand
ATTGATAATCAATAATTTTGTTCTCTACTTGTCCACTTTAAAATATATAATGATCTATAACAAATAACGCAAAAATTTATAAGGTTATCAACTTGAATTAGTTTGTTTTATCCAATTGGTTTTTGTAAAAATAAATATATAGAACTCAAAATAATATAATATACTTAATAGTTGCTTTATTTTAAGTGAGTACACTTAAAAAATATTTATTTAAAAATGTTGAGTCAGTATAAAAAGTATGTTTTCAAATATACTTCTATTAAAACGGAATTATTAAATGCAATTGACATTTTTTATAATGAATAATAAATTATTAATTTATATGCTTAAAATCATTAATTAAAAATACATTTTAATACTCTAAGTTCATGTTTCTACACCACAAAATTTAACATTGTTGTTACCTTATAATAAAAATTTATATTTAAATTTAAAAAATTAATTTATTTAAAAAAATTAATCATTTTAATTATTATATAAAATTGTATATTTTATAACTACAGTGATCTTTTTCTTTATGTTATGTAACATCTGAAGATGTTTTAGTTAAATAATCACTTTTTTTTGCTTTATTTGATGTGATGGTTATACATATACACTAATATTTTATATGTTTGAAGAGAATATACAAAATGGATTCATCTCACAGTTTACGTCTTTTATTATTTTTATTTGGACTCACATAATTGTTGAAATCTTTATACACACTTGGGACATATTGAACTATTTTAATAGTTGTGCTAAACTTTGGCAATTTTTATTTGTTTGTAAATAAAAACTGATTTTTAGTTTTTGTTTAATTTGTTATATCTAGAAAACCTATTTCTTTAAAATTGTGGTAAAGTTTGATTTATTACAGAAACGTAATTAAGTAACCAGACTGACTTCTGGGTTTATATTACTTAGCCGTTTTGTTTACTTAAAAATTATTATTTATTTAAATTTATATGTATAATTTTAAGTAACAATAATAATTACTTTGTTACATAATAGAAATAAAGACACCACTAAATTTTTTAAATTCTTAAAATTTATATCTAAAGCTGGACCATAACCTGATGTTTAAGTTTTAGATGAGTGTATTTGCTTTATTCCATTTACTAAGTTCATGTGGTGTGTCTAAATTCCAGTACATTTGTTTTATTAAACCAAGTTTTTTAATTCCATTGCATCACCAAAACCTTCTCCGTTTGTATTAAATGCACATATGTTTAAAAATTTTTTAAATAAAATAATTAGATTATTAAACATATCAGAAAAAAGTTTTATAAACTCTTCATATATACAAACCAAGGTTGTGTTAATACATTATTGTAAAGGAATATGTTATTCAATAAAATGCTAATAAAATTATATATATATATATATATATATATATATATATATAATTACAAATATCCGGAGTTTAAATCAAAAGCTTTATCAGTTTAATTAATATATAATTATTCGCTACCATTTATTTTAGCTTTGATTGCTTAATAAGGAAGTTATTAAAAATAAGAATAAGAATATAATTGACTTGCTACAGCAAATATAAAGCTTGTCTTAGTAAAAGAAGGATTATAGAAAAAATTAGACATAAAAAGCAAGAAGAAGACCAATTTATAAAAATGGATTTGAGTATAAAAGAAATAAAATATGACCTAAAGAATATGTAATTTGCTTACATAACCACGTTACCAAAACTTACTTTTTAAAAATATTTTTCTTATGCAATTATATAATATTTTTATTTAAATTATTTAGTTTATAGCAAATGATGTTAAATATATTTTTATAATACATAATGTTAAATATACATTTGTAAAGTACTTAATCTAATATAATGATAACAGATTATTATTATTATTAATAATAATATTAATAATAACGGAATATGTAACTACCCATTACCTAAATAATAAACTGAAATCATTTATATAAATATTTGGCTTTAAGGAGAATCACGTTTAAACCAATAGATTTAAATTACTTTTATAAATTACTAAGGTTACAGTTTAGATCAATGTTCTTTAATTACAGCAACATACGGTTCTTGTATGGTTTTAAAGCTTTTATTTAAAAAAAAATGCTTTAAAAAATTATGTTGTATTATTTGAGCAGCTTTTAATATTTTTTCCTTTTTGAACACAATTTTGCTACTATTTAAGCTAAAGCTATTTTCACTTTACTGCATTTTATTATGTATAACAATAGTGTACAGTATACCTGCATTAGTATTTGCTTATGCTAAATACTTATTTTACGAAAATATCTAAGTTTTTAATAATAATAATAATAATAATAATAATAATAATAATAATAATAATAATAATAATGAGATTTCTTATAAAAAATATGCTGATTATTCCAGATAGAAAACAAATGTTTAATTCAGTGTTTCTGTTTTTAAGCCGGTTGTCTAACTATTGAGATAATTATTTAGAACGTAAAAATTGAAATTATACATTACTACCCATAACTTTGTACATTATAAGTATCAACAATATTTTTAATTGTTTAACTAGTTCAATTTGCATTTAGTTTATTATCTGTTTATAGAAAGATAACTAGTTTATATTTTTATTTACGGTAATTTTGTCTGACCGTTTCTAAATACTTTTTCCTTGTTCTATCAGATTTTTTAAATGTTAATTTTGGTATGTTTAAACAGGACCTTTTAATGTTTTTCTCCATCTCAACTTTAATCCACATTTATAATAATAATTGATTGCAAAAATTGCAAAAATTAGTATGCAATTTCTGACGTTTGCTTTATATTTTTCTAATTTATTACATTTTTAGTTTAATTTGGTAAAAAAATTCATTAAGAATTTTGATTTACGCATACAATCTTCTCTTATTTATTACATTTTAGTATGAAGAAACATTAATTAATATTTCATTTGTCCACTTTATTAATATATTATCAAATTAGAGTTTAGTACGACATACTTGATAGTAATCAATTTGAATTACTAACAGCGTTGTTAATTGAAACATTTTAGAATAAAAGCAATAAAAAACAGATAATGTATTGTAAATTACTCGTACACTTAGCTAAAGTTTATAAAACGTGCTCCTTTCTAAAAACAAAGTTGGCGCTAATTTATTAACCATCTATTCTTTTTTTGTTTTGTTTCAGTATTCGGCGTTTTTGTCATTTTGTAGTCAATTTGCGCTACTTTGACCTATTTATTATGATTGTAATTTGCGCCAGTAGTATTGCTTTGGCTGCTGAGGATCCCATCACCGAACATTCAAAACGCAATACAATTTTGGAGCATTTTGATTATGCATTTACGGGCGTTTTTACTATTGAACTAATTTTAAAAGTTAGTTTATATACTTTACTTAATACAATTAATTAGTTATTAGTGCCAAACTTAATTAATTACTTGTGGGTAGTACAGCGCTGGATTCGTAGTTGGATGAGCGTAGGTTTGAATTTTAATAACGGCACTATAAGCGGATTTTTGTTCAGTTTCGCTAAAATGTCCGCTGCTGAAAAATGTTTCCCGTAAAACATTTTAAGTGCTAATAAAATGAAATGTCAATTTACTTTAAAATGTCTGTTTTTGTAAAACATTCATTCAATTATAGTAAAAAAAACAGTAATAATAATAATAATAATAATAATAATAATAATAATAATAATAATAATAATAATAATAGAGATACTACTGAATAACCATTAGAGTAATCAGTATAATAATGTGCTTCTGTGTAATAATAAAAACTGCGACGTGAAAACATGCATTTGTTTTTTAATCAGTAGCTAGGAATAAAATGATTTTAATTGCTTTAAAAATGTTTGAACTAACAATTGTAATACTAATGCATTCTTTCTGGATTTAGATACATTAGTAAAAGCAACATTTTAAACACAAAGTAAGTAAAAGAGGTATTGTAGTTTATCTAATTGTCTAAAAATATAAATTTTTTTCGCAGTTTTAACTTAAACGATGCACAATAATTGAGTTTTATTTTTAAAACAACAGGGTCAGAGACTGGTGATTTAAATTCTACGTTATTATGGTTTTAACTACTACACTAATACAGTTAAAGATTATGTATAAATCAAAAAAAAAATTTTTGTTTTCAAAAAAAGTAGTACAATATAATAAAAACGTATATTTAAAAAACGTTGCATTAACATTCTTACAAATATCCTGATTAAAATATTGTAATTTATTTTTCAAGGTTATTGATTTGGGCGTAGTTCTTCATCCGGGATCCTATTTTCGAGATACTTGGAATATTCTCGATGCAATTGTGGTATTTTTTGCTCTTGTTGCTTTTGTAGTAAAGTACGTACATGTATATAAAAATAAATTTATGCTGCGTACAATTTATTCATTTAAAAATTTTATTTTTATTTTTACTACTTTAATTGTTGTTGGAAAACGCATCATTTTTTAGCAGTAGACATGTTAGCAAAGTCAAATGTGGATGTACATTTGGTGTCGGTAGTAGAAATCAGACTGATACCACCCAGGTTCGAGTACAGTTAGACCACTCACGCACATTAAAAAAATTAGGTACAGGAACCGCTTTTAATAAAGAATTTTTTTCCACTTTTGTTTTAATTAAATATAATTGGTTTTTAACAAAATAAATATTTTATAATAATTCAAAGCTTCATTAGCCATAACAAAGCTAGATAATTAAAGTTAAAACGATTGTGCAACTATGATTTTAAACAATATTATTATTTTTTAATTTATATGAAAAAACATACATGCATAAAATAACATTTATTTGTAAAGAATTAATAAATTTTGAATCAAAATTAAATTTAAAACAAATTATTGCGTAAAAAATGTAAAAAAAAAGTTTTGTACTTTAAAATTAAAAGTGTTTTAATAATTGAAAATGTATAGTATTTATTGCTTATTTAATTTTATGTATATATATATATATATATATATTAAAATATAATATTCTAAGGAAATAATTCGGATGTTTTTTATTTTTCAAAAATGTTTAAATATTGCTTTTTTTGTACATAAAAAAATATTGGTAAGTTAATGTTTAAAATGTTTTAGTAAAATTTAGACATCCATATTACAATGAAGTATTGTTTTAAAACACAATAATTTATACTGCATTGGCTTTAAAAGTGTCTGTGCAATTGCAGTATCAATAATCATTAAACTTATTACTAAAGTCATATTGATTTTTTTTATTTCCAGATCAGCAACATCTTTGGGGTATGTACTTTAAAAGAAAATGTATAAATCGATTTAAAATATATACCAAACAATTTTTATTTTTTACACTAAAATATTTATTTTTTTGGTTTCAGTCGAATAGGTTCCAACACGTCAGCAAAAAATCTAAATACAATTAAGTCTTTGCGGGTTTTGCGTGTATTACGCCCATTGAAAACTATAAACAGAGTTCCCAAATTAAAAGTAAGTTCAGGAACAAATGACAATGATTTATGTAACATTTGTTCATTATTATTATTATTATTATTATTATTATTATTATTATTATTATTATTATTATTATTATTATTATTATTATTATTATTATTACTATTATTATCAAAACAAAATTACTTTTATTATTTAAACTACGTATAAATATTATTTTGCAAAGTAAAACTAAACTTAAACTAAAAAAATATGTTAACTGTATTATAGACTCAATAAATTTTAAATAATTGTAAATGTAAACTTTCAGTTTTAACCAAAATATTATTTCATTGTTTTTTATCCAGGCCGTATTTGACTGTGTCATCAGCTCCTTGAAAAATGTATTTAACATTCTTATTGTTTATTGGCTATTTCAAATAATTTTCGCTGTTATTGCTGTCCAATTATTTCAAGGCAAATTTTTTTACTGCACGGATGTATCCAAAATGACCAGAGATGCATGCCAGTATGTTTTAACATTTTGTTGTTTAACTTTATACTACTTAAATGATTGTTGAGTA
The DNA here is from genome assembly GCA_025895645.1 of Cardicola forsteri. Lineage (NCBI taxonomy): Eukaryota > Metazoa > Platyhelminthes > Trematoda > Strigeidida > Aporocotylidae > Cardicola > Cardicola forsteri. The sequence continues at coordinate 101,577 of JAKXYG010000085.1, read as the reverse complement.
ATCAAATGTTTTATTATTAATTTATTATTAAAGAGGACAATTTATTGAGTATAATGAACGTGGAGAGCCTTATATGCAAAATCGTACTTGGAGATCGCATGACTTCAATTATGACAATGTTATTCATGCCATATTGACACTATTTACCGTTACTACTGGTGAAGGATGGCCTTCGTAAGTTTTTCTGCATGTATTATTATGTTACTAAATCGCATGTATAAAAAAGATGGCAAATTCTAATTGGGTTTTAATAGAACAGAATTGCTCATTCTGCGTTCAAACTGCCTTATTATTTTGGTATGTAACTAATGATGACAAAGTTTCGTAATTACACATGTGTAACTTTTTTGTACATTGTTTTGTACAGAGTTCTCAAACATTCCATAGATTCAACGAATGTGGATCATGGACCAAAACCTGATTCTCGTCAAGAAATGGCAATCTTTTATATTGTATTCTTTATCGTATTTCCATTTTTCTTTGTCAACATATTCGTTGCTCTCATTATTATTACATTTCAAAAGCAGGGTGAAAATGAGCTTATTGAAATGGATTTAGACAAAAATCAGGTTAGTGATTGAATATTTTGCGATCAAGTTTAAGTTGGTTATTTTATTTTTTATTTTGACATTTGTTAAAATTGTGCTGCAGTGGACTAGCGATACAGCGCTCGACACAAATCTTAGTAGACATGGATTCTGATTCACACTATCGGAACTAGATGAAGACTGATGTTTGACTTCGCTAAAATGTTTTGTAAAACATTTAAAATGGTATAACTAAAAATACATACAGAAATAATTTGTTAGTTGAAACTTTGGGTCTGGATTTACTTAATGATGGCAATTTAAAAAAAAATGCTTTTTTTGGATTTAAATAATTTAATATTTGTATAGGTTAAATAAGTTTATGACTATGTTTTTAATAATCTACAAACACATAATGTTAAATCTACTTAAACACCTACACTATTATTATTAATAATAATGATAGTATCAATAAGATAACTTACTTAAAAATAAATAAAGTATATTTGTTTATAAAAAGTAAAATGTACAGTTCAAGGCTTTACATTAAAGATACATGTTTTTACTGGTAATTATATATATTATTTATATATTATTTATTATTTTCGTCATGTTATATAATTTTTACAAATAAAACCATGTGTAATAATATTTAAAATTGTTACATGTAAAACTAGTTGACAATAATAACAACGTAATTTCAAAATAATTTTTTGAATGTTTACGACACAAACAAAAAATAATACGCGTACGTTAACTTACAAAAAATACGAAATAAAAAATTGTGCAAATTTTCAAATCCTAAAAACGTTAAGAACCAATTTCTCAAATGTGCTTATTACCATTTTATTTTATGTATTTTTTGTACTTGTATTTTATTGTATTCAATAAGTTTTTACCAAAATTATTAATAGCAGTCCTACATAGCATACAAAAGAAACGTCACTTTGATTATAAAATATACAACACTATATAGTAATTGAAAAAAAATTATGTACATATATATTGCAAGTAATAAAAAATTGTATAAAATACCAACTGGTACAAAATCAAAAATGGAGTAAAATGATTAACATAATTTATAACGTCAACTATTAATGAAAATACAGATTACATGCAATTTTTCAGTTACTAAATGATTAAGAACATTACAAAGTTTTAAAAATTCAATAGCCTATGTGATCGCCTTTTTTTGAACGACCTGATCTAGGCGTTTTGGAATGCTGTCGATCAAAGTATTGATATATTTTTGTTTCATTTTATATTAAACAACAAACAGAATGCATTCGCATAAATCCTCAATTTTAGTATTCTTATTGATGTTGCACTTTATTATACTGAAAAAAATTTCAATAACACTAATTTCTGGGCTGTTAGGTGGCAATTGATTGAAAGGTAGTTTTTTCTATTTTAGCTCCTCTACTGTCTAAATGTAAATATAATGCAAATAAAGTAAACTTAGATAAATATGACGTTACCTTTTTAGACGTATGACATGGAGCATTGTCCTGAAAAACAGTAGTAACCCTGGTATCAGTATGCTGCGTTTCATAATAAAAAACATTTTTTATAACTGAAATAAAACTTTTACTACTTAAGGTACCAGCTATTATTCTCCATTTGATAGCTTGATTATACTTAATACCAAACCTACACATTACTTGTCGAGAGTGGGCTTTCTTTCTGACAACCGGGAGTAAATGTTTTTTGAAAAACGGACTCACACAACACTTTGTTTTTGTACCCAAATAGTTTGTCTCAAATCATTTTTTTATCGGCAAAGTATAAAGAACACCAATAACACAAGTGTCGTTTACTCCACTTTTTACAAAAAGCTAATCAATCATCCTTTTGTTTTTTTGGTAATAAATGGCTTAACCTTTGGTGATTGAAACGTTAGACCAGATTTAATTGCTCTGTTTCCCATTGTGGAATAATTAAAATTGTTTAAACTATTTCTTTTAGTTTATGAAATCGGTTTATTATAATTTTTTAAATTCTATAACAATTTACTAATCATCCGTAATGCTTGGTACACGTTTTCTTCCAACATTATCATAATTTCGTGGTTTTTGGCCATTAATAATCCGATAAATTGTTAAAAGCTTAACTATCTATAAATGTTCCAAGTTTTTTGGACAAAAATCTTTTATTTTTTAATTCTTTAAATGATATTCATTTTCGGTAAGATAGAAACATTTTTATCACTATTATCCATTTCACAAACAAGGCAATTAGAAAGCAAAATGAGAGGATGAGCGGAGTCTCAAGGTTAAACGTAAATATAAAATTATTCGATTTGTTTAATAATTTTTATTTAAAATTAAAAAAATTTTTTATTATTTTTATTTATATAGATTAGAATAATTAAATGTTTATTTTGATAATTATTATGACATCACAATTAGGGCAGAGTTGAATGTGCGTTTAATATCAATTTTCAGGATTACTTATTGTTCATTTTTAATGAAATTAAGCTTACAAAATAATAATAGGCTAATTATTATAAAAATTATGTAACTTTAACTTATTATCCACATTAATATAGAAGTAGCTCTTAAAATAGGCTATTTTAGCACAATCAGCCTTTTTAAATTAATATTTCTAAGTATATATAAAGGAACTATGAAATACTTGACATTATTTTAAATTCTCAATATTTATTTTTACGGAAAAACAATTGGTCATAATAAATTAATTTAGATTTAATACTTTACGTTAACTTTTAAAATATATATATATATATTTAAAATGGCTATATATATATATATATATATATATATACAGGGGCTGAAATGGGAGCAGTTAAAATTAGCATATTGAAATTGATTGACTTTCCTTAGATCACTTAAACATATTAGGCACATCAACATTTTACTAAAATAAGCATTAAACATCACATTAGCAATATCAATATTCAAAACACTAAAAATATTTTCTTTTTGCAAATAGCATTATCAAATTTACGCTTAGACCAAAAACCCAGAATTTACACATTTCGACAACATGAAAAAGCTACTACGTTATTTGCTTAAAAATAAATTATATTATGAAATATGTACAAATATATAAAGCCGACATCACCAATTGTCCAAAATTAATAATTTAGGGGATAGCCATGCTTTTTTATAACTTCTTTTAACCGCCTCGGATAAGAATCGACCAAATTATTGATATAATCCTGTGGAATTCGATTGTCCAACACGTAGTTAATTTTTCGGTAAGTGTGCCTCCATTTTCAGTCCGATTCACCTCCCGTTTAAGATAACTGTGTGTGTGTGTGTGTGCCAGGGTAGACCCATTGGTACAACATTCGACTCGAATCTGGGTTTGACTTCTACAACCGGCATCAACTATAGGTCCACGTCTGGCACTGCTAAAAGAAGTCTCATAGGACATTAAAAGTAGTAAAAATAAAATAAAATAAAAAATTATATATATATATATATATATATATATATGTACTAATTCATGTTACATGTAAAACATATTTTTCCATTTTCTAAATATTATTGTCTGTTTGTAGAAAAGGTGCATCGATTTTGCAATCAATAATCGTCCACTGTGTCGTTACATGCCCAAAGATAGAAATTCTATAAAATACCGTATTTGGAGACTTGTTGTGTCAACGCCATTCGAATATTACATAATGGTGATGATTGCTATTAATACACTAATTTTGATGATGAAAGTATGTAATGCAATACATTTTATCTATTTTCTATAATTTAAACATTTCAATTAGGGCAAAACTGGGCTCTGTCAAAATTAATCCATTAAACTTGATAGACTTTCCTCACATTACTTAAGCATATTAGGCTTATAAAAAATGAACTAAAATAAAACAAAAATATTGCTTTAGCAATACTAATAATTAAAACAATAATTTTTTTAAAATAACATTGCTAAATTCTCGCTTAGACCAAAAATTTAGAATTTACACATTTTGACAAGATAAACCGGTCACTACATAATTTGCTTAAAAATAAATTATATTATAAATATGTATATATATTCAAAATAGATATTACCAATTATTCAAATTTAGTAGCTCAAAGGATAGCTATAGTTTTTTATGACTTCTTTTAAACTCTTTCGATAGAAATCAATCAAATTATTCATAAAATGTGGAATTTAATTATTTAACACCTACTTAATTTTTTCTTTAAATGTACCTTCATTTTTTAACCGATTTACCTCTGGTTTAAGATAACTGAAAAGGTTTTCAATTGTATTCAGGTCCTGGTTGTATGCAGGCAATAGAATAAAGCTCAGTTTTTGTTATTTAAAGAATCTTTAGCCTAAACAATAAAAATGCGTTAATTTTTAAATTATGACATATGCACCGGAGCATTAACTCGAACAACCACTAAATGCCCCGAAGCATTTTGTCGCTGTTTAGTCTTAAATATAGTTTAAAAATAGTTACAAATAACCATTTAAAAATGGTTATTTTTTGAATCCATTTTGGTAGATGCCTGTACTTAATTTTGTAATATTCATAAAAACATAATAGATGCAATTGTAACAATGCAATTGTAACTATGAGGAAAATGTGGATTACAGATAACCGTGGACTGTACAGCTCATTGTTTTTTATTTTAATGCACAGTCGTCAGTAAAAAAAATCAATCTCTAAAAACAAACTGGACAATTTATATATACATATATATATATATATATATATAAACGTTTTTTAACGTTTTTTTAACTGCAAATTGGCGGATTTTATTTGATTACTGATAAGTGAATATAAAAAATTAGCTAATTTTTGTTTGTTTGTCAGTTGTACTAACTTAAATGTTATTTGTACACCCTTTTTGTATATATATACTAAAATTTTATATATTTGTGACTAACGAGAATATTCGAAATGAATTTATTTCACAGTTTACGTTTTCTTATATTTTTATTTGGAATTATAAAGGGAACCCAATGCTTTAAAATTTTTGTATTTGTTTAATAAGCATTATTCTGTTTATTTTCTATTTAGTGATAATAAACAAATCATCTCGTTCACTTGTGGATGGTACAGGTCCATTTGCCGTTATTTTTGGGCGTGTATAATCCTCTAAAACTCTGTATGCAGTCCTTGTACTTATCTAAAATAAATCTGCAATTTGTTCAATAGTTACTTCATAATTATGTCATTTTTTGATTTGTTTGTAATTTTTAGCAGTTAAGAAAAACTTCTACTATTTAAACCCATTTTAATTACGTGCTGTAAGTGTCTAAAATTATTCTAAGTTTGAGGTGTCAAATTAAAAGTTTTACAGGTCAATAAAATAAAAAATTAAGTTCTTAAAATTTTTCTTTAATATTTTTACATTGTAATTAATATTAAATTTTATATACATACAACATTTTTAAGCTAATTAATTTACCACAAGTTAAATATATGCAGTCATGTGAGCTGGATTATGTAAGCACTTGTAATATTATATAAAGAAATAATAATTTTCTTTGAAATTAGTGTTGCGTAATTGTTTTATGTTATTAACTTAATATGTATATAATTTTTAAGTGTAAGATTTTCTATTTACCCATTTAAATGTCATTTATCCAAAAACTTTAAAAAAAATTAACTACAAGTATTGATAGCCCATAGGATTTTCGTATAATTACTTTGTTGAAAAAAGAATATTTTTTACGTTGAAATAAAAATATTCAATATAATAAATGGATTCTTAGTCTAACTAAATTGAGTGTCAGTTAGGGAAATGAGCAGAAAGTTAATTAACATTGTATAAATGCATGTTTCAAAATTGGTTTCAAATTTGCAATTAATAAGTAATCTTAAAATTATGTTAATCAACATTGACAAATTTTCGATAAAGTATACGACCCAATAATTCTTGTCTAACATTTTAATGATGTTCAATACTTTCTTAGTGTAATTTACACTAACACTTTGTAAAACAGTTGTGAATATAATAATACCAAACAAAAGTAATAGAAGACGTAAACTGTGAGATGAATTCATTTCGTATATTCTCTTCAGTCACAAACATATAAAGACTCAGTATATATATATATATATATATATATATATATATATATATATATATATATATGAGGATATATATAATATATATATAATTATGTAATGTAACTGACTATGACTGAGGAGAATATACAAAATAAATTTATCTCACAGTTTACGTCTTCTATTATTTTTGTTTGGAATTATAAGGGGAACCCAATGCTTTATATATAATAATAAATGGAAATAGTAATCAATTAATCAATTCGATAAAGTAATTAAATTTTACAAAAACTGATCATATATATATTATCTTCTTTATTTATTTTTATTTATGTTTGCTACTTTGAATGTTTTACGGAAAACATCTTTTCGCAATGGATATTTAAACAAAACCTAACGTGGGCCCGCATTTTAATACCGGTGGTGGGATTCGAACCCATGCCCACCGAGGTCCAAATCAAGCGCTGTACCGCTAGACCATCCCGGTAATTTATATATATATCCGTTTTAATTACCACTCAATAATGTTTATTCAAAAAAATATATTTATTTTATTTAAAGTAAACTTGAAATTGAAAATTTGTTTTGCATTTCCGTTTTTTCGTTAAATAAAAAATACAAAACAGTTGCCTAATTGAATTAGTTTTTTAATTTAGATAATTTTATTTTTATTAAATAATTATCACTTTCTTTGAGTTGGAACTATATATATATATATATATATATATATATATATATATATATATATATATATATATATATATATTTATATATATAATTTTGTTTTTATTTTTTTCTACAAATTACAATTTTTTTAAATTTTTGGATAGAGTTGGAGATTTTATTTCGTAAAATTCAAATTATGCTATATGCGCTAAGATAATTGTTAAAATGAAATTGAAAGGCATTTAATAGTAAACACATTTACCATACAAATATGATACTTATGGATTATAGTAAACAATGTAATTATAAATCAACACGAACGATAGTAAATTAGAAAATGTAAATTGTAAAATAAATTTACACAAAATGTTAATTTTTAATATATTGGAAACATAAGAACTTATCAAAAACTAATAACAATTATTAACATTGACTTAGTGATTTTTGTTTGTGGTAAATGTCATAATAAGTAGAATTTACACAAATGGTACTTGTATTTTACTACTTATTAATTTAATTAAAAGTGTTATTTAACCCTGTTAGTTAAATTAAAAACAACGATGTGAATAATAATAATAATAACAGTCCTTGTAAATGATACAATAACAAAATAAGTAAATTGTTAAATTTCTACCGTAATTGACAAATATTACAAAATCCTTATTTGATTTCTCTAAATGTCCATTTGTGTTAAAACATCTGTCAACGTTAACTTTTGCACAAACCGATTTTAAATTATAGTTATATATTTGCATTTTTTCTAGTATCATCGTCAAGAACAAAAGTCCTATTTTACAGTATCAGTCGATATTGATCAACAGGCGTATCATAATTATTGCAATACGCTGTTGTATTTCAATTCGGCTTTTACAGTCATGTTTTCTATTGAATGCATGCTCAAAATAATGGCTTTTGGACCAAAAGTGAGTTTATGGTGTAAACAAAGATAAAATCACTTTAAAAGAATTCAAGTAAATGCAGTTTGATAATTTTTGTTTTATTTATTTATTATTTAAAATTTTTTTGTTTTAAAGGGCATGAAGTAAGAAAATTGTATATTAAATTTTTAGTTTTGGAAGTAGTCTATATAAAAAATATTAAATTTTTATTAAAATTTTATGCCAAATCTTATCATCGTAATCATGCTCTCTTACCTTTACTGCCATGGTTTATTAAAATGGTGTCCTTTTGTTGTTTCTCTAGGATTATGTTTTTTACAGAGATCAGGTTGATAACCTTGCGTTTAAGTCTTTCTTCTATCTCAACTGGACTTTGAAATAACTACGGTGGTGTTTTTATTTTATTGGTTAATTTTAAATAAACTTACTAAACTATAAAGTTTCCCATGCTTCCTATTTTATGGTATAACACTTTACACAGTTTGTCCCATTGCCATAATAATAATAATAATAATAATAATAATAATAATAATAATAATAATAATAATAATAATAATACTAATACTAATTCTAAAAGCGGTACAACGCTTGATTTAGACCCGGGTAGACAGGAATGAATGCGGGTATATATTCGCCTTTGTTAAAATGTTCACTGTTGAAAGATGTTTTTTGTAAAACATTTAACGTAACAAACATAAATAAAAAAATTATAACAATATTACTGATAATAATAATAATAATAGAAATAATAATACTAAATTCTTACATGTTTATTTATAAAATAAATATATTGTTTTGCTCCACATATCTACGTTTAAAGTAATATTTTTGGGACAAAAACTTAACTGTTTTGATGGAAATACAATCATTTTACAACGTAATAGTTTATTGTAGTTTAGTGAGTAAAAGCTTGGTCAAAAACGAGAAAGAGCGCTAGTTTAAATTTGTGTAAGCCTTGCTGCAAATCTTTAACAAAAATAATCTAAGTTTACAGTGCTCCTAGTTGAATAAAACTAGGAAGATATATTATTTTTTAAACCTGACATTTATGATATCATTTTTGAACAAATCTATACTATATTAAGTGTTGACAAAATTATTATTTTAGTTTTTTTTAATATAAACCCGAAACCAACTGGAGTAAAAATTTGGATAGTTGGTTTAGGTTTGAAAAAAGGAAATATCAATATTAAACACGAAACTGTTTTTTCTTTAATAATAAACTAATGAATGGATAAATAAATACATAAAACTGCTATATTATTTAGCTATATTGACTGGTAAAAATTAAAAAACAGTTAATTTAGTAGAAAAATGTATAATAAACAAGTTTATTTGTATTCAATGTTCTTAACGTTTTTATTATTTTAAATAAAATGTTTTTGTTTCTTTAGCATATTTTATACAATTAACCTCAATTATCCTCATTTTTATTTTAACAGAATTATTTTCGTGATCGATGGAATATTTTTGATTTTATTACTGTTATTGGAAGCATCACGGATGTTCTCGTATCCGAACTTCAAGTAAACATTTTATTATTACAAAAATTACTGACAAGTCATATCTTTATAAGAAAAAATATGTTGTCAAATTTTATAAACTTCAAAGATAAATCTGTATAAATATTAAATTGTTTATTCTGTGATTAAAAAATAAATATGTTTTTAGTTATTTATATTGTCTGTTAAGATATGTATAATTATTATCATTAATTAAAATGTTTGAGTATAAATAATACATTTAACAATCAAACAACTGTAGTATTTGCTTTTTAATTCTATAATACTGATACATCCAAGTTTGAACGGAAAGCAATGCTCAAATTCAAACCCCAAATCATTTGATCTGGAATTTAGAGCACTTATTGAGAAGGTAGGGGTAGTAAAGTGTACTACTAGTAATTAAAATTTAATAACACATATAAATAAAATTTCTAAACGCTTAGTGATTTGTACTGTTGTATAAAATAATCTATTAAAAATAATAAAATTAAAAAAAATTATTTTATTTATTTCTAAAATCTAACTAACTAACTAACTAACTAACTAACTGACTAACTAATTACTTGTTCCATTAATGTTAATTGCCAAAACGATTTTTGTTTTATTTAGGAATCTGCATTTCTCAGTTTGGGATTTTTGCGATTATTTCGAGCTGCTCGTTTAATCAAATTGCTTCGTCAAGGTTATAGTATTCGTATTATTTTGTGGACCTTCATCCAATCAGTCAATGCCCTGCCCTATGTTTGTTTACTTTTGGCAATGCTGTTTTTTATTTGTTGTATTGTAGGAATGCAGGTACGTGCCTTTTGTTCAAATAAACATTGATTTGAGGTGAGGGGTATAATGGATTTATTGCTGCTTTAACACCTTGTATAGATTTGAATAATTGAAAACTATAAAGTACATTATTGGTTATATTAAAGGTAGCATATGCAAATACTGAATGTTTTACAAAAAACCTTTTTTCAGTAGTAAACATTTTAGCGAATCCGAACGTGGGCCCGTATTTTAGTTCCAGTGGTGGGATTCGAACCCCGTTGCCCACCAAGGTCCAAATTTGAGCGCTGTACCTCCAGACTACCCCGGCATTATTATCAAAATAATATTACAATATGTTTAAAAGAATTGTATAAAAACAACAAACAATAACCTAATTTATAATTATTGATTAAACGTTTTACTTATGCGGGCCCACATTCGGCTTTTCTAAAATGTCTACTGCTGAAAGGTGTTCCCGTAAAACATTTAAGTAGTTAAATAAATAAAATAAAAGTAATTAAAGTTTTATTGTCTAGTGAGTTTTTGTCGTATACCTGTAGGACTATATAAGTACAAATACAAAATTATAACATGTAGACAAGAAAAATGCAACAATTTAGTATAGGTTAGCTTGTATAATTAAACAATTAAAAGTTTTTTACAGATTGACAAACGGGTAGGTTAAACATTATGCGCTTTTCAAAATTCATTTTATTGAAAAGTTGCGTTAAAAATTGTAAAGACTGACGTACAAAAATAGAAAACTTAAATTAAAAAAAAAACGTATACATTGTTAGCGAAAGACAACGGAAAAACAATTTACATTAATACATTGTCAATATATTTGTCAATTTAATTGTTTGAATGTTTTACATGAAATATTTTTGGCGAATGGACATTTGGCAAAGTCTTTGGCTAGAAACTGCGTTTAATTTTGGTGATAAGAGATGAATTGGATGTCAATCCAGTGCTGAGTATAACGATATTTGCTATCTTTGCTATAGCGGCAGACAAGAACGGCTCATACTACACCCATTAAACTGATAAATTATATTTAAAATTTACTTTGTAAATGTCTCTAATTGACAAATATGCAAAATGGATATTATTTACGCACATGAGTAGTTTATAAATTAAACGGTATATAATAAGCCTATCAATATTTAATTTATTTAATAAATGTAACAAAAGTTATCTTATTTATGATATTGTCACTAAACACGGCATCTAATGTGAATTAATAATTAATACTTTTCTGAAAATAAAACTACTTAGACTAAAGGATATAGGATAATTTTTTATAAGGTAATGTGTTTGCGCAAAAATAGCTAAATTTATTAAAAATATGAATTGTTTCATACTAAGAATAAATACAAATAAGTATAATTATTAGAAAAATGCTTATTACAAAAATGTTATTTTATTGATAGTTTTATTATTACTGTTATTATTATTATTATTATTATTATTATTATTATTATTATTATTATTATTATTATTAGTAGTAGTAGTAGTAGTAGTAGTAGTAGTAGTAGTAGTAGTAGTAGTAGTAGTAGTAGTAGTGTAGTAGTAGTAGTAGTAGTAGTAGTAGTAGTAGTAGTGATAATTGTAGTAGTAACAGCATTATTACGATTTTCTTTAATTTTAAGGTCTGATTAGGTATCAAAACCCGCGATAGATTTTTATTGTAAAAGCACAAGTTATATATATATATATATATATATATATATATATATATATATATATATATATATATATAATTATCTTTAAAATAAATGTGGGTAGTTCAATAATAAATAATTTCCTGACAAACAGTTTATTAATTTATTTGAAAGATAATGTATTCCGACCCTCCGACCGTTTTGTAGTACAAGACGACAGTCAAAACATAGAACTACTATTCACAATTTAATTGAAAGTTTACTATTACCAATTGCATAACATACAAAAATTGTACATATTTTAATGCATCTTTTCCTAGACTCAATTGCACCAATCTGAACCAAAATACTATAATCCTGTGCCTGCAGTTCTTTTGTACATCCACTAATCAAGAAACAGAAATTAATTTTAACTACAGAGTCACACATTTGCAAGTATCATTGTGCAATTAAAAGGTTTTATTATTTCTATGCAAAATATTGTAGAAATGTAAACAACGTTTTGTTTTCTATTGATTTTTAATTATATTAACGTTATCCTTAGTAGATAGTGTTGGTTTTTGTTTGACATAAATCTTTTACACAATGCATCTAGTAAAATTAAAACAAAAGAAAATAAATTAAAATCTTTTTTAAAAATTAGATTTTTGGAAACATTCGCATTGACCCCTATTCCCAATTAAATAATCACAACAACTTTCAAACATTTGGCAATGGAATTTTGTTGTTGTTCAGGTAAGTGCAATTGATATGTTATTTCCTATTTTGTTTATTTAAAACAACACAACAAAAATCACGATTGTTTTGAAAGGATATGAATTATAATGAAACAATCTATTGAATTAATCCAATGTGAAATAAATTAACTTACAATTGAAGGCATTATTGATTAAACGTGCTTTTTATTCTTATAGATGGCACTTAAATGATAAAGTTTTTAATTAATGCAATGATTAGCGACAATAAAAATGTCAAATTGTTTTTTTAATTATTGTTACTAAATATGTTTGTAAAACTTTACTAAAAGAGCGTTTTTTGTTATTTTTGTTGTTATTTATTAATCCCAATATATTTTGAGTTTATTAATAGAACAATGTCATTAGTGATTACATATAGATAAAATTTTCTATTTTAACATGTTTTTTAAAATTATAGAAATTATTTTATTTGTATAAAATCTGGTTTTAAATAACTAACTCCGTAGCTTGTAAACACCGACTATAATTATTAAGAAATCTGGTTCACGGTGCGGCATATCTGACATTCCGTATTGCCAGATGTGTGCAAGCATCTATAAAAAATATTAAAAAAGTTATACTAATATAAAACCAATTTTTATATGTAAAAAATTGCACATGGAGGTAAAACAATATCCAAAAATAAGTTGATTTTGTCATTTTTTGTAAACATTAGTGTAAGTCAAAAAAGGTTGGTTTTAGCCAATATATAATTTAAGTTCGGTTACAGGATGCTAACAAACAACCCAAATGCAAACTTTATTTTATTAACAATTATTATTATTATTATTATTATTACTATTATTATTATTACTATTATTCCAAACTCTTTAACTTTAATATAATCATGGGGCAACAAAATAACACTAATAACAAAAACAATAACATATTCCCATAATTCAAAACTAACATAGAGCAACAAAATAATACCATAGCATTTTACCATGAGACATTCACTTTAATTAGATTGTTTAAATGGTTTTTAGTCAATTTTTCTGTAATTTACCCCAACCTTTTTTGCCATTACTAATTATCTATTCCAAAACCGTTCTTGTTGGTCTATTGATTGGTAAACGTAGAATTTGACCAAGTAATTATCTCTGTCTAATCAAAGATTAAACTTTCTTTTATCTTTTATTCATCTTTGTTATCTGGGTACGTGCTATCACTTCTGTGCCGTCGTTTACCGTAATAGCATCCTTTTGTTCCGGTAGCAATATAAATAAATCTGGCCGCTCAAACCCATTAAATTAGTTTAATTCGTTTTCAACCATAGATGTGCCACGGGTGAAAATTGGCAAGAAATCATGCTCGACTGTGCTGCTGGCAAAGAATGCGAAGGCTCGGGTGAAGTTTGTGGCAGTTCGTACACCTATTTGTACTATGCATCGTTCAACTTTTTTTGTTCGTTTATTATGCTCAATTTGTTTGTGGCCGTTATTATGGACAATTTCGATTATCTTACACGTGATTCGTCTATTTTGGGACCGCATCACTTGGACGAATTTGTACGCGTATGGGCAGAATACGATCCGGGAGCTACGTGAGTTTTGTTGTTATGGTGTTGTTGACATCATTTTGTCGTGTGTACTATTGCTGGATCGTCACAGCAGTAATAAAAACGAATCTATTTGTTGTTCAAGTTGTCGCCAAGATTACAAAAATTTAAGGTTTAAAATTTAACTTTTTGGCACTTTGTTATCATAATGTTAATATTATTTTTAAAATATGAGTAATGTGGGAGTGATCTAGCTGGTCAGTGCTTGACTCGAACCTGGGTAGGCCTGGGTTTGAGTCCCATCACCGGGCCTAAATGCAGGCGTACGTTCGGTTTAGTACAGATGTTCAGTACTCAAAGATGATTCTCATAAAACACTAAAATAAGAAAAATAATTTTTTTAAACTTATCAACAAGCGGCTGTCGGTTAATGTGTTGAAAATGTAAAATGCTTTCAGGGATTAGTCTTGTAGAATGTATTACTAGGACGTCAACCAAATTAATTCTGACCTTTATCCCCGATGCTGCTATGCATTATCTAATGCAGAACGTTAACCGGACGTAAAACTGTCTGCTTAGTAAATCGATACAACATCCAAAATGTATTTAAAGCTGGTAACCTGACCATAATATAATACAATCGAATAGTCTAAGAAACTGTGACGTTCTTAATGAGGAATGTTATTGCAGCTCTTGATTTAACCTAGGGGCTTAATTTGAACCTAGATGAGCGTAAGTTTGCTCTTCACTACCGGCACTAAATGGGGCCCCACGTTCAGCTTCGCACAAATGTCCACTACTGATAGATGTAGTAGTAAAATTTTGTTGTCATGGTGTTCAAATTATTATTTTTGAAATATTCGAGTGCAGAGTAAAATTATCAACATACAATTGTTAGGTAATTTGAAATAAATAAAAAAAATAGAAGACGTGTCATGTTAAAAATAATTATATTGTTATTAAATAATAAAATCAGATTTATTTGTTGCTTCATTTTTCGCCAGGATTAGTAACGTTTGAAGTCAAATGTTTAATTTTGTAGATTTAGGCAACAAATAGAGTTGGACATACATTTGTTATGAAGCTTGTTATTTAGTGACACAAAGAGTCACATTTCAAGTGTGCAAACGTTTGTTGATTCTATTTATATCTTTCGATATTCGCCCTTATTTGTACGCATTTAGTTAATAAAAATAATATTTTTTAAAATTTAAAACAAAATAAAATAAACTTTCTGACTAGCAAATTAACAAGTGTCTATTAAAAATTGTTTTACATTTTGTAAGAAAATATACTTTTGGCACATAGGCTTGTGCTGAAGCTAAAAAGTCCGGTAGTAGAATTCACTCACACAATCATTTGTTTTACAGTCTAGTGGTCACGTTATCTCTGACACTTGACCAATTTATTGTATTAAATATAAAATGAATTGGCTCAGGAGGAATATTTCCAGTATGAACAAATTATGAGTAGTACATTGACAAAGTAATTATTAATAATACTAATTGTATAATCCTGTTTTATGTTATTTTAAGTGCTTTGTAGATGTTACAAAAAATTAATTCATTTTTTTTAAATGCAGTTAAATTTAAATGTTTGAATAAAATGATTTATAAATGTATCATTTGTTTATCCCTTCAGTAGTAAATTATTTTAATTAATTTGTTTTGCTGGTATTGAACAAGATGCCTTGATACACGTGATGCGCTTTATTATTATCTATGAAATAATTATTTGAAAATGCATTTTTTTTGTTAATTTAGTAATAATAATAATAATTTAATTAAATATGTTGTTTTTTAAAAAGAACAAACAAATTTATTAAAAGATAAATGTTGTATATATTTTTAATTTATGAATCTATGTTTTAAAAAATTAACAACAATAACAGCGGTTTAATACATCACAAGGATGTTTACGAAATGCTACGAAACATGGAACCACCAGTGGGGTTTGGAAAAAATTGTCCTTACCGATTAGCCTATCGAGTAAGTTGATTGTCTAAATGTTGTTTATGGTTAAACTGCACGTTTTTATGTCGTGTAGATTGGTGGGTGTACAGAAAAGTGTACACAACAAGCAATTCTACTTTCATTAATGCATTGTTAAGGGCATAATATTACAATGATCAGATTCACTTGAATAATAAATTTATTGGGTTTGATTCAAATCAGGAACACTGTACAGCTGCTTTATTTCTTGTTTAGAACTATCAGCAATGCATAGATTTTAAGTTTTACACACATTATCTTAAACTCACTTCCTATCTGGTATCAGGTCAATGCTTTAACCACTGAGCCACGGGTGGTTGAAAATAAACTTATAAATTTATAGTAAATGCAATCAATATTAATTACTCACTGTTCTTAAATGTTTTACGTTGCTATTGTTAACAAGCAAGTAAATAATCTCTTTTACTAGGGTTTTTATCATATAGGTCTTGGCATCGGTTAAAGATAGTGTATTATTGTTAGATAAACAAACGAAGAAATTGTTAAATTGTTTGTACCTATATAAATAACATTATTGTTTTCAATGATGAAACAGGAAACATATAAAGATTTATAGTGTTTAAAAGTTTATATTTATATTTTCACTTTGTTATTATTAAAACCATATTACAAAGTAAAAAAAGATTATTATTTCAAAATAACAAAATTACCGTAGAAAGGCTCCTTAAAAAATCGATAATCTTATTAAAATGTTTTTAGGTGTTCTACTCAGTAATCAGGTAGTAATAAACACTCAATTACCCTAAAACTAATCTACAACTTATTAATAGGCAAACATTAAAAAATAAACTAATTCTATTTAACATTTTAAAACGTTTACTAAATGTCACATGATTATTGATTTATTTATAACAGCGTATACTAAAAAATTTCTCACGTATTTGAACGAAAATAGCACAGAAATTATGGCTTGATGTTTCGTATTAAACTATCAAAATTTAATTTTTTTGCACCTCATCTGGTTAAAAATTAGACAATTTAATAGAACTATAGACATTAAAAATATTAGCTACCGTGAACATTTAATTAATTGTTATTTAATAATACTTTTGCTACATTATTTTAGTCAAATTAACAATACAAATGGTATTATATATATATATATATATATATATATATATATATATATATATATATATATATATATATTGTAACAATGTAATTATATTGATGATTTTATTTTGCTACAAAATCCGTTTCCCATAATGAGTTTTTGAAAATAACAAAGTATATACTATTAATATATATGAGTGTTTTTAAAAATAACATAATTTGATTCCAATTTTTATTGTAAATATACATGTATACTTTGTCTTTTCAACTTAAAATTTATTTAAACAATATAGACTACTAGATAAAATTAATTTTTTCAAAGTTAAGTTACCAAAGGATGGTTACATACACCAACTGCACAATAAGTAAAAAGATACAAGTGATTCACGTCACAAAAGAGTAACTTGTTTGACCTTACAATTTGCTTAATTAATTAATCTATTTATTTATTTATTTATTTTTAATATTTTAAATATTTTACGGAAAATATTATTTATTAGTGAACATTTTAGCAATGCCAAACGTGGGCCCACATTTAGTACCGGTGGTGGAATTCAATGCCAGATCCAAGTAGAGTGCTTTAACGCAAAACAATTATCAAAATATTATAAAAATATGATTAATGACAATAGGCTTTTATCAGTCTAACTCGCTTGTGTTTTTATTTGTACTAGAAACTTATCCGAATGAACATGCCGGTTGACGAAAATTCGTGTGTCCATTTTACCACTACGTTGCTGGCACTTATTCGTGAATCGTTGAGCATCAAAACCGGTCCAACAGAATTTATGGACAGATACGATGCCGAATTGCGCACCAATATTTGCAAAATGTGGCCTGTACAAGGCAAAAAGATGCTCCGTTTGCTTGTGCCTCCCGATTCAGGTAATTTTGTTGTTTGAACGAGTTTTTGTAGGAATTAAGTAGAATAGTTTGGTAAAGATTAATGAACTATGATAAAATGTGGTAAATTTGACGCTATTTTGCAATTATGCATATGGTTATTTTATTATGGGTAAATATAAATATAGTTACTTGCTAAATGTTAAGTAACAAGAAAAAACAATAACAAACTACAATTGAAAGTTGTTTAACATTTTTTGTTTTGGCATAAGTAATTATACCATTTTTTTAAAGTATGCAAATGCTAACCAGCAATAAAGTAATTTGTTGTAGGGCTTTGAAGGTTGATTAGTTAAAGTTGTCAAATTTACTAAATAATAAATCTACTTGGTGTAAGCCAGTTGTAAGCAATATACAGCTGTTTTAGCTTTGCAAGTAATGTATTGTACCTTCCAAGTCTTACGTAAACTTTAACCTACGTTTTATCCAGTGTTAATCAAAAACTTTATATATTAAGCTGCAACTGGTTTAAACAGACTTTGTGAATTTATGATTTATTACATTAAAATTATATTTAAATAGAAAAAAACTGTTTAGAATATTTTTTGTTTAATTTATATAGAACTAATGTATCATAAAATAACAGTTGGAAAGATTTACGCAAGTTATTTAATTATTGAAAATTGGAGAGCAACACGAGCTTTTCAAGGTAAAGGTGGAACTGCGGTACGTCAAAATTAATAATAATAATAATAATTATTATTATTATAATTGTTTAAAAAATTTAATTTTAAAGCTGCATACTATTTTTTTAATCATATTTTCAATATACACTGATTGATACAAATGACTTAATTTCTTTATTTTTACGCCAGCAAAAAAGAATTTAAATAATCCTAATTAATTGTGGCTTATTATTTGATTGTGCTAAATGGTTTTGCTGACAACAAACTAGCAGGCGTTTAAATATACTGATATTAGCAATGTTTTACATTTATAGAATAACTTCTGTCTTATCCATCACGAAGGCTGTGTTAAAGATCGCAGTGGTTTTAACTGTAAAACTAGCAAACCTGTTTTTAATAAAACATATTACTCTTAATTAAACAATATAACAAGTGGTTTGTAAAAACGTCAATATTTAATAAACAATAATGAAAAAATGTGAGAAGTGAAAATTCTTACATGAATAAAAGGAATTCAATCAAAGTGTACTTAATTTTAAAATATTCTGACTGTACATATTGCAAGTTATTTATGTTAAATATGTTATCATTTTAAAATTGCTAATGCATTATAAGTTTATTTACTGTAAACCTAGTTATTAACATGTCATTTTTTAACATGGTTTATATAATGTACTAAATATATATAAGTAAAATGCTTAAGTCAATAACAAACAAAATGAATAATATTCTACTCATAAAACACTTTTATTCTTCTATTTTTCTGTTAGAAATCAGCTGGTATTTTGGCTAAATTTTTTGGCGCCGTGAAACAGAACGCACGACAAAATTTTAATTCAGACACTGAAGATGAACATACCAGGTTGCTATTATATTTAAATTTTAACATTAATTGCAAAATGTGTACATGTATATATTGTACATTATTTATATTTTGTATTTGTATTTTCTCACTTTTAGTCAAAAAACAAATTTATTACTTAATAAACCAAATGAAAACAAGCAAATTTTATACACAGAAGTATGTTTTCAAATTTCATATTTTTTAAATGTAACAATTAAGTTTTCATACTATTTTTTATCGTTGATTTTCAATAATTTACAAATTTGTTTAATTACCAACTTAAAAATATTGTGTAACATACTGAGCTACGGTAGATATACATATATATTTACTTTTTTTACAACGTGTTGCTTATTTTATACATATTTAATTTTTATTAATACATACTTGAATAATATTTAGAATAATTTTTGTAAGAAAGTACGTTACTTTTCATTTTAGTAATAAACCTCAATACCAATATTTATTAAGGTAAAGAAACACACATCATTTGTTAAAAAATACTGCATAAATATATTTAAAAAGCATAAAATATTTTTAATAATTTAAATTACATCCATGATATTTATTTATTTTTTTGTTACTTGGACTAAGAATATATTTATGTATTAATATAATATTGTAAAATGGATCTTATATAACATAAATAATTTTGTCTACATCGAATTAACTACAGATAATATTCCACCGTTTTATAAGACCAACAAAATTAGTTAAGTGTAAATTTAAGCAATAAAGAGGCAAACGTACAACGTTTCAAATTTTACTTATCACAGCTTTTGTTGTTTGAATCAATTAAGCTTGGCTAAAATATTCACTACAAAAACCTAATTTGTGTACAACATTTAAACCAGTAAAACAAAAATATTAACTAAGTAATTTTTTGTATTATCTATCAAATATAATAAAGTATTATTTTGTAGTTTACACTTGAACAAATTTTAAAGTCTTTTTGGAGCTACCTCATAGTTACTAGTTAATCTATTTTAATAGTCAATCTTGCTTTTTAAAAATCTTTAAAATTTAGTAGTTATATAAAACTTTAAATCCGTTTACACTATACATATTGTGAAAACACAATTTTATATTTATATATCATGCGACGCATACAAATAATACTTATTTTTATAGACACGTTAAAAATTTATTACAGATAAAATAATTGTACATATTATTTACCATTTTATAGTGTTAGTAAAACTTTTATAAACCTTGTAGCTAACTTTAAATTGACGAATTTTTTAAATTATATTTTTAAAAGATGTTAAAATATTAGAAAAATATTGTTTAAGTATTAAATAAATAATTTTAATTATTTTTGCAAGAACAATGCCATTATCTTGTTAACTTTTTAAAATGCGTGTGAATGCAGGTAAATTTGTTTATAATTTGTTAAAAGTATAGTTTGAGTCTAACAATTTAATTTTATTACATATTCGATTTTTAAATAATTAAATTACGTTTTTATTTGTTTTTTGTAATACATAAATAACTAAAACTATATTGAAAATACGCATTATTAATTAAACAAACTCTCAACTTTAAATAAAAACATTTTTTGTTTAATCTTTTTTACAGTATACATTATTTTTTATTTTATAAATTTAAAAATTAAGTAAGGAATAATGCACCATAAATTAATGGTATATTCTGTATATATGTTTATTTATCTAAGCAATTTTTAAAAATTATAAATAGCAATTATGTTTAAAATTATAACTGTGTAATCATCTTATTTATTTATTTTAAATTGTTAAATGGCTAAAAATGTTTTGCATTACAATTAATGCATTATTATACCTAAATTTATATCTATTTCTAAATTGCTTTATTTAAACCAATGTTAAGAATAAACGATAAGTAATATAAAATATTTATTATAAAATATGCCATTAGTAAAATAGTCATATTTTAAAATAAATATTTATATAATCAAAATTGTTGAATTCAATTTACATAATTTTTATAACAATGCATTTATCATTAATACATAAGCTAAATAACACATTAAAAATTATATTTATTAAACACAAGGTTAGCGTTGTAATTACCTCATAAATCAGAACCAAATTTTAAAATATTTAAATAAATATGAAACAAATAAAAATTATTTTTGCAATTATAATTTTATTCTATAATAATATTTCCAATTATTAGGTTTAGATTTATTATTTGTAGTTAAAATGACTTTTTTACAAGATTTTTAGTAAAAATGATTATCAAAAAACTCCTGTTTTAAATAGATTAAAAATTAATATTTTTGTAAATAATCATAAACGTCATTAACTAATTGTTGAAATAACTAAAAATTTTAAGCTATAAAAAAACAAAATAATAAAAATTATTTTCAAAAATGTAGTATGGTTTTTATTCATTTGGAAAGTAATATACGATTTAAGAAACTATAATACGATAGATTTTAAAATTACACAACCTATTTTACAAAAGTTTATTGACCGATAAAAAATAAAAAATTTTAAATGGTGTATTTTATAATTGATAAAAATTAAACCATTTTTATAATAAAATAATAAAGTTATATGAGGTTAGAAAAATATCTACTTTTAACACTATTTTTTTGGTTTTGGTATAAAGTGAAAAAATAATCATCATACAGTTTACCAGTAGCATTTTTTTTTGGAACGTTAGAGTTTTTAAAGCTAAAATGCAATACATCTATGCCATAAAAATTAGCATTTTTAAAAAAGGTAGTTTTATACTATACAAAAAATAATTAACTTTTATTTTATTTAAATGCATTTTATTTGCTTAAACATTTAAAGCGAAACATTACACAGGCTATAATAAAATTTGGATTTTATAAAACTATATTGGCAACCTAACCAATATTATATAAACGCCTATAAGGCTTTTGGTTTACTAAGTAAAAATAAGTAAAAAATTAAATATGTCTTAAATTAAACAAATATTTAAAGTTTTATTAATGATTTTGCTCATCCTTTAATCATAAACCAGTTTATATTTACTTTAGTTTTTTATTTTTAATATGTATATATATATATACATATATATATATATATATATATATATATATATATATATATATATATATATAGATAGATAGAATTTATGTTTATTATTGAAAATGTTTACCGGAAACATCTTTTAGCAGTAGACATTTTAGTCAAATCAAACGTGAGTTTGCATTTTAGTGCCAGTGGTAAAATTCAACCTCATGCCCACTTAGATTTGAGTCGAGCGCCTTACCGCTAGATCAAGCTGACTTACTAATTGCTTAATTAAATTGTTATAAATTGTCTATTTTGTTAAGCATTATAATAATAACTTTAAATTGTGAAAACAACTCATTTATCTACTATAAATGTCAGCATAAATTTAAGTGTTATTCATGCAGTGTCGGTCATTGTTTACAATGTATAGAGCAATCAATGTTATTCATTTTCAACAATTATCCTTACTTAATTCAATTTTCTAATGACATAAAACAGACTTACTATTAACAATATTTATAATAATAATAATAATAATAATAACAACAACAATAGTAATAATAATAATAATAATATTTCCCGATTAAAATATATTTTTAGTCAAATTCGTCATCATCTGAAGTTGGATCGCTGCACCGTTTTGACAAACAAGAATCAAATGGACAATTTGACTGTAATTATGAATTTTATGACAAAGCCAATAAACCATTGGGGCCCTATCGTAATGATTATTTAGTGATGCAAAATTATGCAGACATGATAGATGGACAACATATTATTGACTCCAATGAGAGTTTAAATGAACCATTCCTAATGTATTCGCCAAACAGAGCAATGAAAAAGGGCATAGATTTTGGTTAGTTTGCTTCAATTATTATTATTATTATTATTATTATTATTTATTTATTAACATAAGCTTTAATACATTAATAATGGGACATTCAGCATATACATATATACATAATATATAATGAATGCCATCAAACAGAACAATATAAAATAAAAGTACAAAGTAAACATTAAGATAAATTAATCATTTCATATAACTATCAAGTGACATAAAGTTATTAACAATTTATTTGTTTAGCGAAGATTCTTGAATTAATAATATAAAGCAATTGTTGACATAAAATGTTGCATTAATTAGTAAATACAAATCATCAATTTTATCAACAATACATCTTGCATTGAAAGATTAGTGGCAATAGAAACGTTGCTGGTAAAGTGAAATTTAAAGAACGTTAAAATCAACTATGATAATATATTCTTTTGCATTTAAAATGTTGTTTTTTGCTGTTTGTTGCCGTTTTTTTAAAAAGTTTTAGATTCAAAAGAAAAAATAATTCTACTGTTAGATTTTAATGATAACAACATAAATCTGTCATTATTATTATTATTATAATTATATTTTTTAAATATAATTATAGTTATATTTTATTAATTAAATGTAAAAAATGATATGTTATAAGTTTTTTAAGTATAAAAAACAAGTTAGCTACTCCAACTTTAATACTTGCAATACAATTTCTAATTTATTTTGTGCAATGTTTTACATAAATATTTATGGTTTAACATTGAAACAATACGTACATAGAAACTGATCTTTCATTTTACCCAAATCAGCATTTTTGATTAGCGTTTCACTAAATGGAAGCCTACTCAAATGCTTTTATGTACAATCTATAAACAATAAAATTGAAAATACATATATAATAATTTTAGTTTCAAATTCTTAATAGCTTATTGAAGATATTTTGATGGTACAATATTGTTTAGTTGGTAAAATTGATAATTATTTGTTTATTAATAGGTTTTTAAGGATTTTTGCAACACGCAATTAAATCATTTAAAGTTTATTTTTTAACAAATACGTTTTTTCTTATATATAATTATAAATTTAAAAAAAACGAAGATATACGTTTATTGTGAAACAGTTGACTGGATAGGTTAATAAGCAATTAGTTAACTTGGTGGAGTATAAAATGTATAATTTATAATTTATAACAAACAATTAATTTTAATTAACAAAAATTAATTCTATTTATTCAGCACTTCAAACTGAATATGTGTGTTGAATGATTTAATAATATAATTTATCGTTAATTTAAATTAATTAATTTTTGTAAATTAAAAAAATTGTTAATTATTTAAAAAAATATTTACAACTTGCTAGAGTATAGCAATTAAAAAAAAAGTTTAATTTTGTTAAATATTTTAATGAAAAATAGGTGAACTTTTCTATTTTAGATTACCATATTACAGTTTTCTTTAATGCAATAATGTAATGTTTACTAGAATAGAGTTGTTTTTACTACCCATAAATCTTATCCATTATTAAAGTTAATTTGTTACCTTGTAATTTAATATGACATAAGTCAGACAGTAGATCGGTTATATTCCAATTAAGAGATATATCTATTTCAACTTTTTTTGACAAGTTACTACAAACTCATTTAGCCATTGCACATAAATTAACCAAATCAAAGTTATGCAGAAGTAACAATCTTGCATTGTAGCATATCGTCAATGAATACTATAAGATTTGCTTTTGTCAAACAAATGTTTCACTACAGAAGTAGCAAAGATTACTGCTACTAAAACCAAACGTTTTCATTTTGTTTTTATTAAAGGTAATTGATTTTTTAATATATCCAATATTACATAGTAATTTTAAAATCATTAATAATACAAAGTTAATTTTTTATAAACAAAAATATTTATGTTTTTGGGCATCTTTAATTAATAATGTTCAAGTGTCTGGTTAACAATAATGTTATTAAAATTAAACAAACTAAGTAAAATAATTACGCATCAATCACTTTAAACATAATCATTATCTTGTAATTTTAATATAAGTGTTTACATAAACAATTAAATAATTGAAAACAAATTTAAAAATAAAATTATTCGTTTTAGCGTAACTATATTGTAATTAGATGTATGTTTTCTACTTTAAACCTCCGTTAATTTATGTTACTAAAACATTAAGTATATTCTTCGTGTAATTAAATACTTGTATTGATTCAATAGTATTAGGTTTCCTTTATAATTCCGAATAAACATAATGGAAGACGTAAACTGTGAAACGAATTCATTTTGTATATTCTCTCCAGTCACGTAATATAGGCATGTTGTGTATGTGTATTTCTGTATAGTTAGTAATGTTAAGTTAATTATATATATATATATATATATATATATATATATATATATATATATATATATATATATATATGTTTGTGGCTGAAGAAAATATACGAACTAAATTTATGTCACAGTTTACGATTTCTAATTATTTATTAATGGGTTTTAAAGGGATTATTATTTTAGAATTGTCAGAGTCATTTGAATAATAGATCCACTTGGTTTTTAAGTCAACCAGGAGCACTGTACAGCTGTTTGGAATAATCAGCAGCGCATACTCTTTAAGGTTTACACACACATACACACATAAACTTGAACCCACGCCCTATCTGATGTCAGGCCAGTCCCTTAAACCACTGAGCTACGGATGGATGACCTTCTCTCTTCAAATTTATTATTTATAGTGAATCTGATTAATTCTAATTGCCCCATGGCCTGAAATGCTGCTACGTTACTACCGGTTTAGTAAAAAAACCCTTTTGTGTGTGTGAAAACGTTAAAAGGTATGTATTGCTAAAGATTTCAAATAAGAATTAAATGGCTGTACAGTGCTCCTGGTTGACTTAAAAACCAAGTGAATTTATTATTCAAGTGAATCTGACAATTCTAATCTGATAACTTCTATTTATATTTAAATTAAAGGTCAATATTGTTGTTGTTTATATAGATAAAATGTAATTTAAAAAAATTAAACATCTTTTATAATACATATTTTAGCAATTGTTAGTTAATCTATTTTAATTGTTAATCTAACTTAGATGCAACCTAATCCTTTTAAGATGCTACAATATTATGGGTTAATATATATTTAATAACAATAAAATTTTTAAAACAAATTATTTTAAAATATTTTCAATAATAATTTTAAAAAATTAGCGACTATTTTTTATATATTTATTTTACATATATTTCAGACTCGCCTAATCAAAGATTTTATTCACCACATTTGAATCGCTTACCTTTAACCAATGACACTTACGAATTGATTGGCACGCATCCAGTACTACAATCTCAATCAAATAGGCATAATTATCGATTCCCAAACAACAACTATAGCAACGTACCTGCCTCATATCCCAGAGCTCAATGCTATTCTTCTAGACGCGGTCAAAGTTTGGACATAGACACTTTTAATGTACATCCACAAGTAGCAAGTCCCGAGCTTATACCAGTTGTTGCTGGTAATTCCCGACGTATAGTTAATTCTTCGGCATTCAAACATTCTCAATCAGTAGACTATCCTTATTGGTATGACTCTACACCAGGTTGGATTTATGAAACTAATCAAATGCCTACAATTGCTGAACAAGATCAGTTTAATTTACCTTCTTCACGTTCTTTGTTCCACGCTGTTCCACCACCATCCGGTTCCACTATAGGTCGCAATAGTATTAACAGTAATAAACAACTTGTTTCTAGAACTACACATGATCTAGATTTTGATCAGTTTTATTCATACGATAATGTTAATGACAATGATGAATATGAAAGCCGACAAGTTCCTGTTCAGCTGCCTCACGGTTCTGTTGACCAGTCTTGGCATTTAAACTTGAATAGAATGAAGCAGCCTCACCAAAGCACAGTTTCAAGCCACAATACAGTTTTTTATTTACCTCATTCCAAACGTATATAGAATGAGGTGTGGCGGTATTAATTAAATCAATAATCCGTGTTGATCTAATCTATATTTTTTGTTAATGTAATATAACAGTAAATGTGATATATGTATATTTTCAGTTATGCATTATTTATATTGTTGATTTGATGTATATTATTTAATTTAATTATTTATGTAAAAATTTATAACTTATTTACGCTACATTAAATTGTTATTGATAATAATACTAAAAGAGTAGTTTTTAAAAGTAACTAACAAAATATGTGTTGTAAATTTAATATAAAGATTAATTGTATTATAATAATGAATGAACACTAAGTGTTAATTAATACGTAAACGATTTAGTTTAAATAATGACTAAAAAGGAATGTAAATACATATATAATTATATCAATATTATTATCGCTATTTAAATAATATATTGTTTATGTTTTTGGCATTAAGTTTATCTATTATTTGTTTGTATTTATTTTTTATTTGATTAATATATACATCTACTGAAAAAATGTCTGAATGATACATATGTCTAACAATAAATTAAAATGCTATTTTATTTTAAACTAAAAACTGTTAATAAGATTAATTTTTCTAAAAACCTAGGAGCTTAAATTTATTGTTTATTATTAATTCTTCAAGATGTAATACTGGAGAAAAAATTGTAAATAAAGTAATTTGTACACATTGTTGCGAAACAGTAAGGCAAAGTTTTAAATTGCAACTAAAAAATTAGATTATTATGTGGCGTTAGTCCGTGGCACTCCCAAACGGAGATAAATTATATATATATAACATGTTAATCTTGATTTTTTAACTAATTTATATGCTACTTTGTTCCTGTTGTTCAAGTAATTGATAAGCAATTTGTTAATTTATAGCATTTTTAAATTACATTTTTTAAACAATTTTATATCTTATAACTGTTATTTGTATTGATTATCAAAATTAATATTTTATAAACTTATTAACTGATTCAAAAGTTACTTAAAAAGTACATATAAAAGACCATTAATTTAACGAAATGTAACACCCTTTCTCAAAAAAAAATATTTTTAATTGTAATAGTAAATAGTTATTTTAAATTGTGAATAAGGCTTTCTTATTTACGCAAAGTTAATTATTTTTTTAATGTATCACGCCTTGTAGAATCCGATAATCTTGTTTTAGTGTAAACATAATTTATCGTTGTATATAATCTAATACGGTTTTTATTAATAAATTTGCAAAGTAACTATAGTAATATGTTTCAAAATAATAATAATTTTAAAATACTGTTTAAATGTAAGCTAATAACGGTAATGTATTCACAATTTTACTTAATTATTAAAATTATAAGTTATTAAAACGCTATAGTGATAGCAAAACGTTTAATTATAAAACAGTTACTGATTTAAATTACATTTTGGTGTAGTGTATAGAATTTAGTTATTTATGTCAAGATATAAAACAAAAATTTGTTTTAAATGTTTGTTTTTTATACAATAAGTACATAACGATTTAAACTAATTATAATGATTGCTTAAATCCAGGCACAATCTCCCATTTAGTATTTACGCTAAATGTATCTCTAGTGAGGTAATGAAGCTTAATGTAATA
Organism: Cardicola forsteri; assembly: GCA_025895645.1. NCBI lineage: Eukaryota > Metazoa > Platyhelminthes > Trematoda > Strigeidida > Aporocotylidae > Cardicola > Cardicola forsteri. The sequence continues at coordinate 72,574 of JAKXYG010000085.1, read as the reverse complement.
ATAATAATAATAATAATAATAATAATAATAATAAACATAATTTCAAATACGAATGATTTATACAAAACAGACAGTTTGATAATGTATAAAAGCAGATAATTAACTAAATACCTGTATATTAACTTTGAAGTTTGGGTACTGCGTACATATGTATACATAATAATAGATGCATTGTGTAATTTACGTATGAGGTTAATTTGGGCTCATTTAAGTTATAATATTAAACACATTTAAAATTAAATTCTTTTAAAATGAAAACACATAAAATTAGTACGAATTAACCTGACCATATTTTATTGTTAGATTATGGCATCAATATTATTATATATCCAAAACTTAGCTTTTCTTTATTTTAATATTTTTGTATTTATTTTTACTGCTTTAAAAATTTTACAGAAAACATTTTTAGTGATAAACATTTTAGTGAGACCGACCGTAAATCCACATTTAGTACCACTGGTGGAAATTGAATTCATGTCCCCATTCTAGTTTGAGCAAAGCCCTGTACGACTAGATCACCCCGGAATAATTTTTTAAATCTTATCCTAAAATTATAATTGTGTTTTATTTATTCAACTACCATATTGCTAATTTTGTAGCATGCTGAATTTGATAAAGCAATGCTTATGCAAATCATATTTATTTCTTAAAAATTCTTATTAATGTAAAAAATAAAATAGACGATAAACAATATTACGTATTTAATATTTGTTTAGAACTATATTTTAAAAAATATATAATAAAGAAGAAAATTATATTTTAAATTTGACAATTATATAAACCTTATTTTTATATTCATTTTTTATCATTTTTATAATAATCAACTTAAAATAAATTTATGCGCTTCAGTTATTATTTACAATATTGTTTAAAACTTTATATTTACATTTATCAAAAGCCACGTTAGTAATGCAATTGCTGCACAATACTAAATAAAACTAGTATATGTATATACTGTAAATAAACGGACCGCTGTTAAAATCAATGCTCTCTAATTAATTTGCTTTTGTAATATTTATTTAATTATATGAAATTGTACTAAAACATTGTTTAAAGATGATTTAAGCAGTATTTGTACAATATTTAATAAAAACAAATATTTTATATTAATATTATTATAAATTCTAATTTAGGTCAATAATAAGAATGGTTACATTAAAAAAATTGAAAACAAATTAGTTGCTTAAAAATAATTTATATTACAAAATATGTTTAGATATATAGAAATGGATAATAAAAACTATACATTTTTACTATTTTTTACCATATATATATATATATATATATATATAAATCTTTAGAATTTATAATTTTTGATGTAGGGTTATAACGAGAATAATATTTGGTAACTTGATGTTTTTTGTAAAACAATCATACTAAAAATTATATATATACTTCCTAAAAATAAGTTTTTATTGATTAATCATCAACATTATTGAGAATAATTAAAATAAAAACTTGCAAATTATTGATAAAATAATTTTTTATTTTGTAGTGCAAAATATATTAAATAATGTGGATTTAAAATATAAAATAATGCTTTTTTTATTTATTTGATAAAAATCAATGAAGAGCTTAAAAAACCTATAATAAAATGGTTTTATCGGTTGTAAATGTAATTAACAATTAGTGAAAATAAAACACTTATTAAAACTGTTAACATTATTAAAGTCAACATATAATATTTTGTAGAACGTATGTGATTAGTACATCAATTTAAGCAATAAAAGAAAAGTCTATATTATTTGGGTATAAAATACAAATAGCTTTTATACTGTAAAATTACACTCAAAAATCTTGATAATTTTTATCATTGTTTAAGTATTTTAAAATGCTTTTAATAACAAAGTTAAATACGATTAAAAATATTTTGCATTGTACAAATCTAACATGAATAATCTTACAATTTTTAGTATTATTAAGCACAACAATACTTATTTGTATTTTTAATATTTAACATAATATGTCATCTTGATAATTTTGCTGAACTTTTTATTACAAGCCAATTAACATTTATTTTTAATAATTATTACTATTAACATATATAAATAGGTATAGATAAAATTATAATTGTTTTTTAACATTTATTACTTTGAATGTTTTACGAAAAAAACATTTTTTAGCAGTAGACATTTTAGCGAAGCCGAACGTGGACCCGCATTTTAGTGCCCGTGGTGGGATTTAAACCCATGGCCACCGAGGTACAAATCAAGCGATGTACCACTAGTCCACCGCAGGCACTATTTTTATTTGTAGTGCACTATTGTATAATCTATAATAAAATAAAGTTCTTATTTTTAATTGTGTGGTCGCTAAAATAATTATGTTGGTCAAGGACATTGAAGGTAAAAAAATTACAGCATTGGATTGCCTTTATCGTTCCAAATACATATATTCTCTTAAGTTATAAACACATAAAGAATCTATATATATATGCCGGGATGGTTTAGTGGTACAGCACTCGAATTCGGACCTCGGTGGGTATGGGTTCGAATCCCACCACCGGCACTAAAATACGGGCTTACATTCGGCTTCGCTAAAATATCCACCGCTGAAAGATGTTTTTCGTAAAACATTTAAAGTAGCAAACATAAAATTAAAATTAAAAAAATAATATATATATATATATATATATGATGTATGTCTACGCAGTTATTAATGTTAAGTTAATTACAGTATATTACATTATATATTCTTTTGATATATATGTATACTGATTGTTTATATGTTTGCGACTAAAGAGAATATACGAAATTAATTCATCTAACAGTTTACGTTTTCTATTATTTTTATTTGGAGGGTAAAAAAGTCAAAAACTCAATAAATGTTAACAACTTGTACTAACTGCTTTTTGTTATAATTAAAAAACAATTCACAAAAAAAACATTGTTTGTTCTATAAATGTTTCTATTTATTTTCTAATGGTTTTCAAAAAAAGTAAACTATTAACAGGAACTAAACTGGGCCCTGTCAAAATTAGCATATTGAAATTGATTGATATTCCTCACATCACGTTAACATTTTACTAAAATATCCTTCAAATACCAATAATTAATACAATGAAAACAATTTTTTTAACAAATAACAATACCAAATTCTTGCTTAGACTAAAAACTCAGAATTTACACATTTTGATATAATAAAAATACTACTATATTATTTGGTTAAAAATAAATTATATTATAAAATATGTACATATATAGATAATGGACATAATCAATTTTACAACTTTTGTAGTTCAAAGGATAACCATGGTTTTTTATAACTTCTTATAAACGCTTTGGATAGGAATCAACCAAATTATTAAAATAATCTTGTGGAATTTGAATTTTCAACAAATCATTAATTTTTTCTTTAAGTATGTCTTGATTTTTTATTCGATTCAATTCCTGTTTAAAATAACCAAAAAATGTTCAATTAGATTGAGTTTTAGGCTGTATGGAGGCAATAGAATGATGTTCAGTTTTAGATTTTATGTAAGATAAAAAAGACGTTACTTTTTTTTGACGTATTCACTAAAGCATTATCTTGAACAACCGCTAAATATCGTGAGGCATTTTGTCGTAGTTCGGTCTTAAAAAAATTTTTTTTATTGTTATAAATTCTAAACTGTTTAAGTAGCCACTTGTTTAACGTTATTTTGGCAGTTGTTTAAACTTAATTTCATACTATTTGTGAAGGCATGATGGATGTATACATTTTTAACAATGGAATTGTACCCTTGAAGAAAATCGGAACCACAAATAACCGTAGTTTGCATTGTTCATGATTCGTAGATTAAATTACACTTGTCAGTAAAAAATTGCTTTCTAACAACAAACTGGATGGTTTTCATGCATTTTTGTAAATTCTACACGTCTTTTTCTATGTTGTACTGTTAACGGAACTTTTTTTAACGTTTTCTTTAACTGCAAATTGGCTGATATTATCCGATTGAAGATAAGTGAATATAAAAAATTAACTTCTTCTTCTTTTTGTGTTTGTTTAATGGGCTTTATTCCGTTTCTGCTGTTCTTTTTCTATTTTTTTAGTTATCCCCTCTTTTATGAAGAGTCACTGTTTTTGGTCAACATTCTTCATCTGGTTCTGTTTGTAGCGTCAACTTTTGTTAGTTCATTTTTCTTCATATCGGCTTCCACACAATCCAACCATTTTCTCTTCGGTCGACCACGGTTTCTTTTACCTTCCACTTCCAATGCCATTATTCGCATTGTAACGTAGTTTACTTCTCTATGTACAATGTGCCAGTACCACCTTTACCTTTTTTCTTGAATTATCTGATAATTTTCAATGACTTTCAGTTTTCTTTTAATAACTTCATTTTCCATTCTGTCTAATTTGGACACTCCTAACGATTATCAAAGCATCTTCATTTTTACTGAGTTCAGTTTTCTCTCTTAGAATTTCTTAATACTCTACATTTCCAATCCGTAAGTCAAGACAGGTTTCACTGCGGTCCTAAAAATGTTACTTTTTGTTCTTACCATTATCCTTCTGTTGTACAAAACTCCCGTAAGTTTCCTCCAGTTATATAATCCTGCTTGTATTCTTTGTGCTATCAAATCTCCATTCTTTTCTACCAATGATCCAAGGTATTTAAACCTTTTCACTTTTAATAATTGTTGGTGTTTTATTTTAATTTTCCTCCCATTTTTTTTGTTGTACTCAGATGCACTGTCTTTTCCGTGTTAATTCTTAAACCTCGATCTTCCAGTGCCTTTTTCTATTGCTTCAACCGTCTCTCCAAATCCTTTTACTGTCAACTACATAAAAAAATATCATCTGCAAATAACATACACCATGGATCTTCTATTTTAATATTTCTTGTTAGTACGCCAATAACTAGCTCAAACAAATACGGGCTTAGTGCTGAACCCTGATGTAGACCAACTTTTAGTGAAAACTCATCAGTCAGCCCCACACTGGTTTTTACCAACGTTTATGCGTCATCATACATATATTGAACAATCTTTACGTACTTTTCAAGAGCAACTTTTTTTTAATGTTCCTTCACACTTCCTGTCTTGGAATCTAATTGCCATTTTTATTTGTATCTCCAATTTTCCATCCGCCATGATATCTTTCAACACTTTCTTTGGACTGTCCTACATGTCTGTTTAAATCAGCCCCAAGTATTATTTTCTTTGTCAGAGGAATGTTGCAAAGTATTTCCTGAAGATGTTCCCAAAATTTATCTTTCAATTTTTCCTCAGTTCTTAGACGTATATAATCCTTTAAAACTCAGTATACAATCCTTGTACTTATCTCAAATAAAATTGCAATTTGTTCAATAGTTACACCAAAATTATAACTTTTTTTATTTTTTCCTAATTTTTAGTAGTTAAGAAAAGCTTCCACTATTTAAACTTATTGTAATCACGTGCTGTAAGTGTTCAAGATTAAGGAGTGAAATTTAAATTTTGACAAAAATTGGGAGCCAAGTATTTTTTTAAAAATTTCAATTTTTTCACACCATAATTAATATTAAATTTTATGTACATACAAAATTTTACAACTAATTAATATGCTATAAATTAAATGTATACAGTAACTTTTCCTAGATTACGTGAGCACTTGTAAAATTATCTAAATAAATAGTTTTTTTAAATTATTGTTGCGTAATAGTTTTATATAATTAAATTTATATTTATATAATTTTTTATTGTAACTATTACCATTTATCCATTTGAATAAAGTTTATCCAAAAACCCCAAGACACTTAAATATTTACAATTGTAAAAACCTTAAAAAACAATTAACTTCAAGAATTGACAGCCCAAACTATTTTAGCATAAATACTTTGTTAAAAAATATATCTCTCAAGTTAAAACAAAAAAAAATAATAAATAATAGTTGATTGACAAGTATCATTTTAGACCCTGTAAATATAAATTGGTACATTTTCGTAATTTTGTTGTTTTTCAATTCCATTTTGACTAATTTTATTTTGAAAAAAACGATTATAAAATTAACGTATTCAGAACTAATTAATTATTAAGTTATTTATACTTTTATTAATTCCGTTTTCACTTTTTAATTTTTATTTAAAGTATATATTTATCTGATTAATTGCACTCTTTGTAAACATTATTGTTTTTATTTATTACAGATTTAAAAATTAAAATTTTTAAATTATTATTGTGAACTTGAGCATTAATAAATACTGTATTAAATAAAAATATAAACAAAAAATAGTTACAATTTTTAAATTAAATATTGACTAATAGATTAAATCCCTATATTTACACAAAGAAATATTTATCAAAAGGTTTTCTAAAATATACAAATATTACGGATCAGTACTTACATTAAAAATAAAATCAGTTTAATATTAGTGTTTTCTGTTTTTACAGAAAAGATAGTAAACATAAAGGATTCTATCTTGTAAAATTATATTAGTTTCTTTTATGTTAAATTATATTTTTTTTAGTAAATCCTTTATCTGCTAAATGTTTTAGTAAAACTTTATTATTTTCAAGGAATTTTTAAGTCAGATTTTTAATATTTTAAGTGATTAGTATGATCATGTTAGCAAAAGGTGTTGGCTTTAATACTAGTAATGTAAAATGTTTTAGTGTTTAATCTTATTACAAACATAAAACAGGTGTTTTAAAAATTTAGGTTGCTTATATGCTATTTGTTGTAGAAAACAATTATTATTATATTATTACAAAACCCTTTTGCTTTAAAAAAAAAGCATGGGGCAATAAGATAACAATTACAGCAAAAATTAACATTAAAGTCTTGTAATTCAAAGAGAACATGAGAAATCGAAGATTGAGCTTTTTTTTCGGCTTTCACTCAACCCTGTCATTTGTGTAACTCTGTCATCGAGATACGTGCGATTACTTCTTTGCTGTTGTTTGCCAGAATGGCATTTTCTTATTGTTTCCGTAGCAGTATGCATTTTTTACAGAGGCCAGATTGCTAACCTTGCGCTCGAACCCTCCTTTTTATTCAGGCTTGGGACTGGCTAGATTGAATTATTTCTGATTCAAACTAGGCGGAGTTGTAGAAAACAATAATGTATTATTATTATTATTATTATTATTGTGGTTTTTGTCTTAGATACTTTAGTAGAAGTAGCTTTCAGCACACATTGAATATATTAGATATATTTATACTGTCTTAAGTATATAAAAAAATATTATTAATAAATATTAAATGATATTGTCTAATTTAACAATAAATATTTTGTAACATAAAAATATCGTTTTTAAAAAATTGCTTTAGTTAATTAATTATTATGTATTAGAAGAACGTTAAACCTACAAATATGTTTATTTTGTAATTCGTAGTATTTAAAAAAAATTTGTTTTAACCGGTCTTAGTTGACTGTCAAAAAAAAAAGAAAGTTGGTGCATGGGAATAACCTTTTACGTTTTTTTAAATAATACATTACTAAAGAAACAACATGTCAAAAGTTGCAAAAATGTACTACAAAGTAGAAGAAACATAAAGTAATGTTACAATTTTGAAACGTTTTCTTGCTTGTCAATGTCTACTTAAAACTGGAAACAGCAAAAATTACTACAAATTAAAAAATTACATTCAAGTAATTGAAAGAAAATACTAACAAAATGTCTTATTTAAAAAATTGTTGCACAATGGCCATTATTTTTCAAAAGGAACTGCTTTTAAACAACAAATAACGACTTAATGTTAACGACTTAATGTGTATCTATTTAATACTACAAATTTAAAACTGTAATTGCTATAAGGCGTTTAAACTATTACCATTTAAAAGCTACATGTTGTTTTAAACAGAACACTTGATTTTATTTATATTTGTTTAACGTCATAATTCTAGCCAATTAGAAATGAGGCAATACGATTGGCTTAACATGTTTGTAGCATTAGTTTACTTTTGCATATATAACAAATCTACAACTAAAAGAAGTCAATAACTGGTTATTTTCAAATTACTTCCTCTATATAAACAATCAGGTAAATTATTATTATTATTATTATTATTATTATTATTATTATTATTATTATTATTATTATTATTATTATTATTATTATTATTATTATTATTATTATTATTACTATATGTTATATTTTGCTTAAAGTTAAATGTATAATAAAAGTATGGTTGCAAAATTATTTTGGAATTAATATTTATAAAGCATCAATAATTTAATTATAAATTCTTTTTTTTGGTATCTGAATTATGTGTAATATAGTTTAGAAAAGTAACTTTGAATACTTTATTATTATATTTATGTTTAGAAACAAAATTAATTATCTCATTTTTAATTATTTTGGTTAAATACCTTTTTCTAAGTTCATTAGTTTTTTAATATATTTAGGTAAAAAATAACAACAGTAATTACTGTGCCCTAATTTACCTTTAACTCGTGTTCAAAGAACACATATAAACGTGAAAAGTTTGGTTATTTAGAAACAACAGTAAACACAATTTACAAACTTATGCTATAGTAAAAATGTTTTCATTTAAACATTTGCAAACAAGGAGTTATTTTATGCAATTAAACGAGGATCTACATTAGAATACAAAAATTTATGAATTCAGAAATTTTGACAGTCACATTAATTGCAGAACACGTTTTAAATTTTGATATATAATATTTGTGTTTACATTCAGTAAGAAACGTGTATTGCATAAACTATTATACAATAAAACATAATTTTAAAAAAGTAATAGCTAAAGGAGTAAAAATTTTAGTAACTAAAATAAAATATTCAAATACAAAACCTTGAACTGGGTACTTACTTAATTTTAAAAGTGTAAATTTATAAGTACGATACATAATAAATACCTTGTTATCATATATTTATTAAATTATTTGCTAGTAGAAAAACGTTTTATAAAATGAACATTAAATAATTTAATTAAAATTATATAATTTTTACTTTATTTTTTATTTTTTATGCTTTATTATTCCAAAAATATGTACATTTAGTTACTTTATTTAAAATGCCTAAATCTATTAATTAACATAATAACTAGCAGTCCGTTTTTTGCCAAAAAGCATTTGGAAAATTGTTGTTTATTGCTTTGAATTCATAGTAGATTATTTACCAAAGTATCGTTGCTATCGTTATATTGTTTCCACCAATAAGACAGGCTTTGTGTTAGCTATAACAAAGTTTATACCTACTTTTACTTGTTTTAATATAATAAATTATTATTATTTTTATTATTATTATTAAGTTTTAATATCTCACTAGAGATTATATAGTATTTTCAGAAGAATTTAAATAGCTAATAAAATAACATTTTTATTAACTTGAAACTGTTTTATTATAAGTAAACTTAAAAGTATATGTTATTCTAATTGAGTTTTGATAATTTTATTGTTATTATAAAATATTATTTGTTAACGATTAAGAAAAACTGTAAAAAATATCTGTTTATTAAAAAAAAATTTAATAAAAATTGTGTATGGAAGCATATTTATTAACTGAATTTTCTAAACAACAATATATTAAAGTAAATATTAAGAGTAGAAATAAAAATAAATAATATTAATTATTTTACATTTAATTATATATATATATATATATATATTAACACAAACGGTAAAAATGTTATATTTTGAAAGTCAAAACATTGTTTAAGTTAAGTAATTACGTTAAATGCAAGAATATCCTTAGGGTTTGTACATTTATTAAATATGATAAATAAATATGTTTACAGTTTATTGTTTACGTATGTACCATTTTATAAATTAAATTTAAAAATATAATGCTTACCTGTTGAAAAATATATTCTATCAAACATTTAAGCCATAATATTTTAAATAAACATTAAAATTATAAAAAAATTTAGATAAACGGAACATTTTTGTAAAGTGTAAAGAATTTTAATAAAATAACTTAGCAGCTGCAATTTTAAAATTTTTCATTTCCAGAATGGCAGGTTAAGTAAACATTTTTATTCCTTGGTGCTTAGTACGAAAAAAAAGTTGTTTTCCATATTGCTCTTTGGCATTAACATTTTGTTAACAAAACCGTTTGTAGTTATTAACGCCTAAGACTGATTTTGAAATTAAATCGGTGATTCGATTATGGTAAATAAAATGATTTAGAGCATATATATTGTAAATGTTTATTATGGTTCAACCTTTTATTTATTTATTTTACCGTTTAGAATGTTTTACAGACAAAATGTTTCAGCGGTGGACATTTAGCAAAACCGAACGTAGATCCGCATTTAGTGCCGGTGGTGGGATTCGAACCAATGCTGATCTAAGTCCATATCGAGTGCTGTACCCCTAAGTTGTTCTAAATAGAAAATGTGTTTTTAAGCCTAATTTCTACAATAGTTTTTGTAATTTTAAATTATAAACATTTTTTGTGTAAATACACTAAAACGTTTATATTTGTACTAATACTAATACTAATACTACTACTACTACTACTACTACTACTACTACTACTACTACTACTACTACTACTACTACTACTAATACTACTACTACTACTACTACTACTACTACTACTACTACTACTACTACTACTACTACTACTACTACTACTACTACTACTACTACTACTACTACTACTACCACTACTACTACCACTACTACTACTACTACTACTGCTACTACTCCTACTCCTACTAGTAATAATAATAATAACGATTAAATAAATAAATTTAGCATTTTATACCTTTTAATGTTATTATTTGGAATTATAAAATTATTTTTTTATCAAATAATCTAACTTGTAATAATGTTTTAGGCGTTTACACTTTTTAAAGGACAAACAAACTTTAAAAATTGAGAACATAATTTTTATCTAAGCATAAAACCACATTGTACTTGCATGCAAAATAAACAATGGTACTGGAGTAGTAAAGCTGGTTAAAACGCGAAAGGATACGTAATAGAATCCAATTATTTGCATCAAATAAAAGCCCTCGTTCGGTTTTGCTAAAAGTTCACATGTTTTCTTTTAAATACTTTAGCAATAAAAAACAAATTATTATTAATATTATTGTTATTAACATTTTTTGGAATGGATAATTGATAATAGCAAAATAATCTCGGTAGACTACAAAAAACTTAGGGGATCAAACAAAACGTTTGGCAGAATGTTCGAGCATATGAAATTATTTTGTTGTTTTTTTAATTATGGGATTTTATCATTGATTTGCTATTACTGTTATCTTGTTGCCTCATGCTTATTTTAAAGCAAAAAGGCCTGTAATAATAATAATAATAATAATAATAATAACAATTATTATTATTGTTATTATTATTATTATTATTATTATTATTATTATATTATTATTATTATTATTATTATTATTATTATTATTGTTATTATTATTATTATTACTATTATTATTATTATTATTATTATTATTATTATTATTGTTGTTGTTGTTGTTACTATTACTATTACTATTATTATTATTGTTATTATTATTATTATTATTATTATTATTAATATTAATATTTTATTATTATTATTATACATCTAAGTTATAAGTATTTTTTTTGTTTTCTTGTAAATAGCGACTTCAAAACAAGTTAGAGATTTTGTTTTTCAAAACATTTTAAGTAAACATATGACACGTTTAATACATTATGTTCTTTTTCCATTATGTCACTTTGCTCAACTTAACATTGTTTATGAATTTAACTTCTTTTTTGTCAAGCTGTTTCACGTAAAATAAAAATAAATTTTAACAAATTTGAAAAATAGTACTTTTTAAAATTTTGTTTGTAAAATATATATTATGGTTGAAGAAAGAATAAGAAATATAATTTACAAATGTGTATTTGTAAATATTAACTAGACAAATAAATTATTATTAATAATTTTTGTTTTTACAATTTACTCTAACGGTTGAGTTAAGATTTAAAAAAAACTATATTTTAATGTTTGGTTGCGTTAAAAATATTATTTTAATTTAAAAAATAAAAAACTTGACTAATTCCGCATTGGATAGCAAGTAAAGTTTTTAAATTTTGAATACCTTCCAATAAAAATTATTATATTGATTGATAGTGTTTTTGTGTTACCTTTAAAATAAACAATATTTTTAAACAGTTATATACTTTTTACCAAATTATAATTGCAAGTTTTACGCATTAATACTTTATCTACCTTAATACGGGTTTTGGATTAATTATAACTAACCTATTATTACTTATACTGTTTGCCAATATGTATTTTAGTAAAATTACATTTATTAATTTATTATAAATTGTCTTTAATAAATAATTCTTATGGGTGGTTGATTACATTCAGAACGTAAACCAATTAATACCCAAATTAGTAAGTATTATTTTTTTGTACTTTTTTAAACGACATTGTTCATACACGTTGTCAAATAAGTGCCAGTAAGATTACTAATACTACATTAAGTAGAACAATTCAAACATGTCTCTCTGCTGACGTTTTTGGCTGTACACAACAGCCTTTTTTAATAAATGGGTACAAAACAACAATTTTCAAAAATGCACATTCAAGTCTGGTAATTTTGCTATTATTATTATTATTATTATAGTTTTTTTTTCTTAATTTAAACCGAATCATTCAATGTTGTATATTAAGTATAAAAAGACTATTTTTGTAAAAGTACATTTTTTAACTAGTATTTATTTTATTACGCTAAATTAAAAAAATGTTTAATTTTTGTCAACAATTTTTGCAAATAATAAAAAATTTCACATATTGTTTTTCTTGCAACTTTAAAAATGAAAAATTATTTCATATTTAAATGTAATACTTAATTAGCATATTTATATAGGTAATTTTTAGTACTGATTGTTTTTTTAATTTAAATTTATGCGTTCTTTAAAAATATAAATGTTAATTATTTTGTATAATGATAGAATAATAAATTCATCAATAGTGCAATTCCCCTTTATTCAAATTTTGTAATTAATTTTAAGCTTGACTAATAGTTTTATTTTTAACAATAAAATCATCTACTTTTTGTACATGCATATTCTTTAAAACAATTTTATATTATGTAAACTACAAAATGTATCAGATTTCTGTCATAAAAAAATATGTAAATCAAGTGAATATTTTCAAAACAATAATTTAGTTTTAGCTAACATTGTTTTAGAAAGTATTGGATAAAATATTATTGTAAATAGCTTTGGTTGTTTGTTTTGCATCAGTATACACGTTTGTAAATTATTTTCATTTTGTTTATAATTTATACGTTTTACACAATAGTGTGGTGGTTGCTAGTTATACATTTTAACCATTTATTGTCATATTAACAAAAAATAGAATTTTTTTAAAACGTATATGTAGATGTTGTTGAATGGTTAAATGCTCTATAAACAATACATTTAGAGAAATAATAATAAGATTGCACGTTTACAAATGGAATTATTATTATTATTATTACTATTATTACATTAAGCTTTAATATCTTACTAGATATACATTCTCACTATCAACAAAAAATAAACAAATAAAATTACAAAAAAATAGTAGTACAAATAATGGGAACAAAATGAAATATAGAATGCCATATGATAATGCATACAAACATAATCAATACAGTAAACATGTGGTTCAAAAAATATATATAATAATTTTAAAATACCGTACTTTGAATTAGTTATAGTAATAGTAATAATAATAATGATAATAATAATAATTATTATTATTATTATTATTGTGAACTTAAAACTATTAGCAAAAAACATTATTGGTATGTGAAAATTAGTTAATAGATTCTATTATACCATAAAAAATTAAATATTAGTTAATATAGAAACAGAATAAACTAATTACTTACAATTAGCTGCAAAAGGCCATTTTCCTTTATTTTTAATTTAGTTTAAGAATTGTGTTGTTAATTACTATATATATATATATATATATATATATATATATACGATATATACTTTGTTTAATATTTCCATCAAATTATTTTTATTTGTATATATACAGAATTCATTCTTTACCAATAAACATATTCTTAAAAATGTCATTTCTAATCATCATTTTAACATTGAATCTGTTTGTAATCTTCGATGCGTCGGTAACAGCTGAAGAGATCGATAGTGATAATGTTCCAACAAAGCGATTTTTATTAGCCATGCCAACACCCAGACGCTACCGTCGTTTTATCTTGGGGCTGCCACAATTGCCCAAAACGAAACGTAGTTCTCCATACAATTGGGTCACTAATGATGATGAACAAGAATATTTGAACAATTTGGAAGACAATTATGCCGACGACTATTATGACCAAAACAAACGTTTTCTAATGGGTCTTCCTCCAAGAAACGTTTTTGCCAAACGCTTTTTGTTGGGTCTGCCTAACAAACACAAACGCTTTTTGTTGGGATTGCCCAGACTTTGAAAATAACAATGCTAAATTGAAATAATTTAGAAACAAAATAATTAACATTCTACATAAACCAATTTAGTTAAAATAAAAATATATGCCAATTTGGAAATCATTATGATAATATTTAAAGCCTGAAATATTCGTTAAATATAAATACAAATTTAAAACATAAATGGTTATATTTATTTAAAAAATATAAATTTTAATTATAAAATATTTGTTAAACCTTTTTTTTTAATTTTATGCCAAAATAAACGAAACGTAGCAAGCAAATGGGGCGTTTAAATACAAAAAATGTAAAATTGATTATAATTAATACCTGTGTTTTTATATTACTTGCTACCGGGACCAGGGTGATCACGAATGCTCTGGCCCCAGATGGAGACCTGTCATTGCACCTCGGCGCGTTGAAGCCTGCAACGATTTCTAATTGGGCTTGCTTGAAAGTGTAGTTTTTGCTAGTGGGAATATCTACGATCATCCTCTCCTTGTGCCGGGGTGGTCTAGCGGTACAGCGTTCGAATTTGGACCTTAATAGACATAAGTTTGAATTCCACCACCGGCACTAATAATAAGAATAATAAATAATTTACAATTTACAATTATTTTTTAAAACAATTTATAAAGGTTACATATATATATATACTTAATTTAGAAAATTCAATTTGCAAAATAAATAAAGAAAGATGTTATACTATTTAATTACAAAACGTTTGTTTATCAACTTTAATCTAATTTTAATAATTTATTTAGGTACTTAAACAAAACGTTTTTTAAACGTTTTGTCTAAATTTAAAAAATAAAATATGCGTAAAACTAGTAGCTGAGCGGTTAAAGTTCCGGTCTGACACCAGATAAGACGTGTGTAAAACTTGTGTGTAACACTTGAAAGGTATGCACTGCTAAATGGATTAAACAGATGTACCTTGCAATGTTCGGCTTCGCTAAAATATCCACTGCTGAAAGATGTTTCTAGTAAAACATTCAAAGTAATAAACATAGCATTAAAAAAATAAAATTAATGTTTAACCCAACTTTAAACATAATTTGTTTACTGTATATACATATATATTTTAGACTTAAAAAAACATTAAAATTTTTTTAGTTTAAATTTTTTTGAATAATTTGTACATATTAGTGTACTTTGTTATTGTTTAACAATTTGTATTAAATAATTGAAGCATAATAGTCTAAGAAAAAGTTTTTGTATATACTTTTTTGACAAAATAACTATATTATAATAAAAGGTAGAAATTATGAAAAACAAAAATAAATGCACAAACACTTAACCAATTTAACACTGGATTAGAAAAACGTGTGATCCAAATTCAAAATACTGTTTAAAAATAATAAACATGTTGATACAAAAATGGTGTATAGTGTAAAATCAACTTCATGCAGCCCTTAAAACAATTACTAATAAAAACGTAGTTATTAAACTAAAACAGCAGTGATGTAACTCTAAAATCATACTATATACTAAATACTATATACTAGATACTACATAATAAATAAAATACGATTTCAGTTTTATCATTATACATTGATGATATATATATATATATATAGTTCAAAATTAAAAATGAGTAAAGTCATGCATATTAAATATAGCGTCAAATATAAAGAAATGCAGAGCACATGGAATTTTTTCAGTTACCAAATAATTAACTGCATTGACTGTAAAGTAAAAAATGTTTAATAATTAATCTGATCGCTTTTCTCTTAAAACACTTAATTAGGGCGGTATGGAATGATGTTAATGAGATTATTACTATATTTTTGTTTAATCTCAGCTTCAACAAGAAACCGAATTGAATCACATAAATCGTCAATTTCAGTAAACTTATTAATGTTAATCTTTGGCATAAAGAAAAATGTTTTAATAAGATTATTGTAAGAACTGCTGGATGGTAATTAAATAGAAAAATATTTTTTAATGTTGGATTTTCTAATGTTCAAATGTAAATAAAGTAAACCTAGATTAATATGACGTTACCTTTTTAGACGTATGACATGGAACATAGTCCTGAAAAACAATGGTGATTCCCGTGTGAGTGTGCTGCAGTTCATCATTAAAAAACTTACTTCATTATTGAATGTTTTGCTATTTAAGATACCCAGTATAATTCCCTATTTAACATATAGATGATACTTAATACCAAACGAACAAATCACTTGTTAAAAGTGGGCTTTTTTCTAACAAACAAATGCTTGTAAATAAATGCTTGTAAAAATTAAATTTTTACAACACTTTGTTTTTGTAACCAAATGGTTTATTATAAATTATTGCTTTATCTGCAAAATAAACAGGACGCCATTAACACAATCGTAGTTTAATCCACATGTTACAAAACATAAATTTATCTTCTCCCTGTTTCTTATTAATAAATAGCAATTAACATATTAAAGCAAATTATTTTACACAACTTCTTATCATCGAATAATCTAATTTTTGTAATTCGTTTTTTACAATATTAGAATTGGTTTTTTTGTAATTGTCCTTCAATTCCATAACAATTATTTAATAATTGGTTTTAGTAGTTATTTTTTTCTTCCAACATTATTATAGTTTTGTGGATTTTGTCCATTCGAAACACGATTAATTGTTGGAAGACTTACTCCGTATAATTCCGCCAGTCGTGTGGGCAAATATTCATAATTTAAAAAATGTTTATCTTTACATATTCTTGTTTAATTTCAGCTTAAACAAGAAACCGAATTCAATTACACAACTCGTTCATTTTCCACTAACCGAAAGTTAAGGTTTTTAAAAATTAGATTTACATAACCAAATAATTCATGTACAAAATATACAGAACGCCAATAACGCTATCATTGTTACAAAAGATAAATCTATTTTCTTTAATAAATGATTTAACTTTTGGCGATTAACGTGTTAAACCAAGTTCTTTAGCACGGGGCTTTTCACCATTGAATAACTACATTCTGGTAAATTGTTTTGTAAATATTTTTAGCTACTAGGTAGTAAAACAAAATTAGTTTTTAAACACATTTTGAATTACATTTTATTTTTAATTAGTATTGTGACGTTACAAATAGGTCAAAAATAAATGTACTTTTAAGTATAAACATTAACTATTAAACATTGTATATATTTACTGGTATTAAGCACACAAATTAATAAATGATTAATTATAACAAAAATTATATAACTTCCGCCTATTATCGACGGTTATATAAATGTTGTTTTTAAAAATAATTCTTTAACTAACTACAACTATTTCAAAAATTATCGCAAAAATTTATAAAAGTATCAAATCTAAATTAATTTCTTATGTTCGATTTTGTTTTTCGTAAAAATAAATATTGAGAACTAAAAATAATCTAAAGTGCCTAATAGTTCCTTTATGTATACTTAAAAATATTTATTTAAAAAGGCTGAGTCGGCTAAAATAGCATATTTTAAAAGCTACTTCTACATAAATGTGGATAATAAATTAAAGTTACATAATTTTTATAATAATCAGTCTGTTATTATTTTAACAATGGCTTTATAAGGGATTATATGTTTTTAGAAATGTTATATTAGTACTGTCAGATTCACTTGTATAATAAATTTACTAGGTTCCAAGTCAACCAGGAGCACTGTACAGCTATATAAATAATAAATTTACAGGTCGAAGGTCATCCACTCGTAGCTCAGTGGTTTAAGGCGTGGGTTCAGATTAATGTGCTTGTAAAACTTGAAAGGTATGCGCTGCTAACGATTCCAAATAAGGATGAAACAGCTGTACAGTGCTCCTGGTTGACTTGGAAACCTAGTAAATTTATTATTATTTTGTGTGCTTAATTTAATTAAAAATGAACAATAACTAATCCTTAAAATTAATGTTAAATGCACATTTAACTATGCCCTAATTATGATGTCATAATAATTATCGAAATAAACATTTAATTATTCTAATCTATTTAAATAAAAATAATAAAATAACTTTTAAAAGATTTTAAATAAAAATTTTAAAGCAAATTGAATAATTTATTATTTACGTTTAACCTTGAGATTCCGATTATTTGCTTATTTGCTTTTTGTTTGTGAAATAAACAATAGTAATCCATAATGTTTTTATCTTACGGAAAATGAATATCATGTCATCAAAGAATTAAAAATTACGGGGTTTTTACTAACAAAATTAGCGAATTTATAGAGTTTATTGAATCACTAATGGTCAAAAACCGCAAAATTATGATAATGTTGGAAAAAAACGTATAACAACTATTACGGATGATCAGAAAATTGTTATGAACTTAAAAAAAATTCTAACAAACCCATTTTAAAAACTAAAAGAAATAATTTAAATAATTTAACGCATTAAAAATCAGTAACAGAGCAACTGAATTTGGTTTAACACTTCAATCACCAAAAGTTAAACCATTTATTACTAAAAAACAAAAGAACTAACCTTTTGTAAACTATGGGGTGAACGACACCTTTGTTATTGCGGTTCCGTATATTTTGCTGATAAAACAATTGTTCTGGATAAACCGTTTGGCTTTAAAAATAAAGTGTTGTGCAAGTCGAGTTTTCAAAAACATTTACTCCCGGTTGTTAGAAAGAAATCCCACTCTCGACAAGTAATGTGTTGGTTTGGTATTAAGTATAATCAACCCATCAAATAGAGATTTATATCTGGTACCTTGAATAGGAAAAAAAATTTTTTAGGACAATGTTCCATGTCATACATCCAAAATGTAACGTCATATTTATCTAAGTTCAGTTTATTTGCTTTATATTTACATTTAGACAGTAGATGGGCTAATATCGAAAAGGAATACATCAACACTCTCATCGACAACATTCCAAAACGCCTAGATCAGGTTGTTTATAAAAAGGCGATTACATGGATTAAAATAGCTATCAAATTGTAAACTAAACTAAATATTGTTTATTAATATTTTTATATTACCGTGTTAGTATTATCGTGTTATATTAAAGTAGAAAACTGTCATGCATAAATCACATTTATTTTAAAAAACAATACTTTTGTTACATTATTGAAGAGTTAACTTAAACTTAATCTAAATTTGTTTTGTTTACCTAGAAATTTAAATATAACATAATGTAGGTTACAATAATAAACAAAATTTTTTAGAAATTGTCACCTTACAGTGCTGGTATTAATATTTTAAAATTCTTTTATATAATGAAAAATATATCTGCAAGCATGTCAAAATTATATAGTTATCTGTTTCTACTATGTAATTTGAAATTACATAAAATTACATCAAAATTACCAGTAGAATACTAAGCATGTGATTAAATAATTAACCG
The DNA here is from genome assembly GCA_025895645.1 of Cardicola forsteri. Taxonomy (NCBI): domain Eukaryota; kingdom Metazoa; phylum Platyhelminthes; class Trematoda; order Strigeidida; family Aporocotylidae; genus Cardicola; species Cardicola forsteri. Next base: position 52,985 of record JAKXYG010000085.1, on the reverse strand, counting down.
AAAAACGCTGGTGTTCATTTGTTTGCTTTCTTTTTATTTAATTTAAGTAAACAAATAAAATTAAAATTAAATGTTAAGTATAAAGTATTACAAATATGGATAATAGTTGTATTGTTTGTACGGTTCAGTTCTATTGTATCCAGTTCTATGTATCCGATAAAAATTATTTTGTAACCAAACAAATTGCATATATTTGTATTTTTAACATTTATAGTTACATTTAAACTTATTATTTTACTCAACATTTGATGATACTTAAATAAATATAATTTTCTGTAATTAAATATATATCATTAAAATATTTTTCTTTATAATAGATTATTCAGTTTTATAGTTCATTTTTTTAACTATTTAATGTTAAAAATACTTTACTTTGACAAACACGTTATTTTTAAAGGACAGCATATAACGATTATTTTATATTTTAAACCGAACCAACATATTAATAACAATTACACTAAAAGTAGAAAATATGTAAACTACTTAATTAATTTAAGTAATAAAATACTTTTAATTTATTTTATGTTATAATATGTAAATAAATTAACCATTTTTTGATAAAAACACTCTTAAAAATGTAGGAACCTAATTTTAATAAATGACACAAGTACACTGTCACATTAATGCAATACAATTTTATTTAAATTGTTAATCAATAACAATTTAAAGTAATTGCAGTTAAAATTGTTTACAAACAGCAAAATAAAAATACATATGTTTCGGCCAAGATACAATTTTAAAATTACATAATAAAATATTGAATAGTTTTTATTAATATATTGTTCTAGCATTTAATTAATTTTAAAATTAATTTTGAAAGTATGGTTTTTAATTTATGTTAAACAAATTTCGAAAACAATATTATTTTTTTAATTAAAAATTGTTTTTTTAATGCTTACTACTTGCAGTAATAAGTTAAAAATAAATTAGTTTATTTTTTTTACAACAACCAAATAATAGTAAAACATCAAAAGTTGCTATTATGTATGTGGTATTAAATGTAGTCATATTGACAAAAGTTGTATTTATAAAAATAATAAAATATAAAAAAGTTGTTTTTTATTATTACAAATATAAAAACAAATTTTTACTACAATTAAATTATTCAACGTTATTTCTGTTATATAATTTAAAAAAATAAATTTTTGAATGCGTGTTCTGTTATTTACAAATTTAGAAATTTTAAATTATTGTTAGTATGGATATATTTTCTATGTTATACACAACTAAAATTAAGAGGTCTTTTTTATTACAAAAAGTGACATTTTTATTTACCTTGGAGTCAAATTAGACAACATAATAAATTACTATGCGTATTTTTTTTATTAAGAAATGGTTTAAAAACAAGATATTAAATACCCCCAAATAACGTAACAAATGGTTGATAAAACTATGTTTTAAAGTTTGTATTAGGAATAAACCAATGCTCAACGCATTTTTATATAAAATTAAATAAACGAATGTTGGTCATAATAATAATGCTTCTAGCAATGTATAAAGTGTAAAATAAAATATAAAAGTGTTTTCTTTAAAACGGTTTTAAAATTAAATATTAAAATAAAGTTGTATTTAAATTTTAAAAATGTAACTTTATATTTGAAGATACTTACTATAAATACTCTATAAAGCCAATATATATTTGCGTTTTTTGTACTAACGTACTAGCAACATAGCACTAGAATCAAACATGAGTTTGTTTGATTCGCACCACTAGCATTAAACGCGGGTCTTGATTGATAAAAAATGTTTTTGTATAGCACCCCAACGGTAATAATAACAATAATTATAGTAATCTTTATTAATATATTTTATAAACAATAAAAAATCCTTAAAATTGTAATATAAAAACAATTTAAAAATATCTAAAACCTTAAAAATTTAGATTTATAATGAAGATAAAAAACAAAATTTTATAAGGAATGCGAGATATAGGGTAACTCACATTTTACATTTTACAGATGATATTGGTCTACTCAGTAAAACTCCAGAAATAATGCAAAATATGACAGTACGTATCAGTGATATCAGTACTCGTATTGTTTTACGGATTAATTATTTAAAGACAAAAGTTTTGTAAACTAAGTCAGTTAATTATTTACCCATCAAAATTAGTAAACAAAATACTGATACTGTTGATACTATTACATATCTGGGAAGCATCTTTGGTAAAAATAGAAAAACCGAAAATAGTGTTAAAGCCAGACTTGGAAAGGCAATGTCAGTCTTCTATAAACTTAAATTAATATGATCATGTTGTTCCATCTACTTGAAAACAAAATTTCGTTTGTAGGCATTAATAAGCATTCTTACGGCAATATATGGGAGTAAAACGTGGTAGCGCACAGACAAGATTGATAAGATGGTAGATATTTTTTATCGCCGGTATCTTAAAAGTATTTTAAAAATTACCAGGAAAAATTACATATCAAATAAAAAAATCATAAAAAAACTGACTTTCATTTACTATATAACATCATTACAATTAAAGAAAGAAAATTATTTGGTCAAATTTTATGTTTACTCGAAAGACCAGCAAAAACGGTTTTGAAATGGAAGATTAAAAATTATAAAAGAAAGGTTGGTAGATTACAGAAAACTTGGCTAAAAACTATTTGAGAATATCTAATTGAAATGAATGGTTCATGAAATTAAGCAATCCGTTTGGTAGAATGTTCAAATACATGGAAACATTTTGTTGTCTCATGTTCTCTTCGAATTACGAGACACTGTCATTGCTTTTTTGCTGTTATTGTTATCTTGTTGATCTGTATTTATTTTTAAAGCAAAAGGGTTTTGTATAATATAATAATAATAATGATAATAATAATAATAATAATAATAATCAAAATCTTCAGGAATCAAATATTCTATCTTATTGAATAATATTGTTAATAAACATTTTAAATCCTGTATACAATTAGCATCAAGGATTGAAAATAATAACAATCACCCGCTACATGCAGCTTTTAACAATTCTAAAGCTTCTGGAAAAACAAGAAGAACTTACCTGCACATAAAAGCCAAAACTAATCAATACAAAAATTCATGTCTGCTCTACTTATCCAGAGTATTAACCAATCCAGAATCAAACAAAATTGAACTACTAAGAAACCTATCAAAGTAGGAATTGTTCCACCTACGCATTCATTTGAACTAATTTGGACATCTCACAGTACATGTTGTGCCTTATAATGACTCATTTTATGTACAGCAATTTTGAATATATATATTTTTTAAATCACATGAATACTATATAGACTATATTTATATTCATTAACATATGACATTCTATTTCATTTTGATCCCATTATTTATACTACTACTTTTTTTATATTGATGGTAAAAATGTATTTTATGCTGAATGTATCTCTAGTGAGATATTAAAGCTTAATAATAATAATAATAATAATAATAATAATAATAATAATAATAATAATAATAATAATAATAATAATAATAATAATAATTTAATATTACTATCAACGGAAAATCAAATTTAACCACTAAATTAAAAAACAAGTAAGTAACTACTGGTAATATAAAGTTTGTACTAAATCAGAAATACTTTTATTGAATTATCTATGTTTTAAGTATATTTTTAAATTAAATAAATAAATAAATACTTAAAAATTTTTTTAGAAAAGTTTGCTTTTTTATAAAAAATATTATTGTTTTAATTAAAAATGTAATTAATTGTAAATATTAAAAATAATTTTTTTAATAAGTATCTTTTTTAATACTTTATTATATTTTTAGTTTTATGTTAACTTGGCGCTTTGTTTGGACGTTTTTGTTGTTCTCGTTTTGACTAATGATTTTGAATTAGCATTAAAATAGTATGTTTTTGATAATATAGCAATATGGTTATATAATGTAAAAAATAAAAGTAATTTTTTGGCGATTAGTTATTACTTGTGAATGTATAAAAATTGGTTTTTGATTATTTTATTGAATGCATGTATTAATATTAATAAAAATAAATTAATCTAATTGTTTATTTGTTAAAATCTTAATATTTATGTGTTTTAGATTAAATATGTTATGGATGTAACAAAAAAAACTAAAAAAATTAATAAAATGCCTTTAGTTGATCACTGGAATGATAGTTTTTTGGATCCGACAAGTGTAAATTGTGATGAACAGTTGGAGAACTCATATTGCTGTAATTTAAAATTGCGTCAGAAAAGTTTAAAAGTTTTAACTGATTATAATCTTATAAGTGCTTTTAAGTCACACAATTTGAGTGATTGTAGTCGTCTACGTTGTAAATCTGAAGAGAAAAAAATGTATTCAGTTAATACTACTTATCAATCATCATCGGAATCTTTGGATTATGGAGAAATATTTTACGAAGTTTCAAATGAGTTCAATTGTTCATATGCTTATTTTAAATCCGATCATGACATTTCACAAATTTGTACTTGTCCTAAGGACACGAGTAAATACAAACGTTATAGTGAAATTAACGATATTAAACAGGTTTGTAAATAATTGTTTGTTTTATTTTTTTACAAATTATATGCATAAAATAGTGTTTGTAATTTTTATTTATAAACATTAATAAAATAATTGTATTGTTAATTAAGGTTAATTTATTCTGCTTGATATTACATGGAATAAAAATGAACAACGCATGTTGTTTATAACATTATTAAATAAACCATGTATTTTAGTAAGAATGCGGAGTTTTTATGTTGATCAACAATACTTATTAATTACCTATTTTTAGTGTTAATTTATTTATCCCCATAATTTATAAAAACAGAAAGCAAATAAACTAAAGCAAGCGTTTATTTAGTTAAGTTTATTTCTGTAAATCGTTTTTCGTGTTATTATTGGTGGTTATACTAAACAAACAATACTCTAACAGTTGCATTTGATATTTACTGTAACACGTATTTCATTTGTAGTAAAATTATGTTTTTAAAGTTATTTATTCAGTGAAACACTTATTATAATAAAAAAACATTTCATATTTTGGATTAAAGTGAAATGCTGCATGTTTTTTATAACAGGGGAAATATTTTTATTTTAAAAATACTAAAGTTTATGATAAGCATAATAAGTATGTTACATTTTTTAAAGAGTTTTTAAATTGTTATTTAGAATTACGTTGATAGGTATGGTTGGCCTATATTGAAATTAATTTTATAATTTATATTTTTGCTAAGATTTATATGTTAAATGTTTGTGGTTTATTTATTATAGTTGTTTTGTGAAAGCACAGTTGTTTATATAATGAATTTTTATTTCCTTCAATAAAAGTTACCACTTTTACTAAATGTTAACTCTTATTTAGCTGAACTGAATATTTACTCACAACAGGTGTTAAGTATAACACAAGTAGCAAAAACCGAAGAATTACTTACAAAACTATTTGAAATAATGCGATTAAATTTTAAATTTGAGATACAGTAATGTATTTTAACAATTGTTTGAAGTAAATCTTATCTTAATTTAGGTATTTTGGGTTTTTTTGTAATTTATATATATTGGTTAAATGTTTTATATCAGGTTGTGGAAAAAGTGATTTAAAAACGTTTTAAAATCTCTAATTTATATACCTATGTTAGCAAAGTACATTTAGTTCAAATATATTATTAAAATGACTAAATGGTAAATTATTAAACTACTTGTTTACTATTACGTGAATTTATATACCAAACTCACTTTTATTATTAATACTCAAAAATGAGATCCATAACCATACCATGAGAACTATGCTGTCGGTTCATAATGTTATATTTGCCGACGTGGTAGAAGTAACTAAGGTAATAGGCATGCGACTGAGTTGATATGAGCAAGTTGCATTACTGGTGCTAAATATGGACCTCCTTTTAGCTTGTCTAAATGTCCTGATACTGAATATGTTTTTGGTAAGACATTGACATAATAAAGTCCAATACAAACAGGGCGTGGGTTTAAGTTTATGTTTGACACTTGAAAGCATTTAAAGTAAAACTCAATAACTTTGTATTATTTAAAGTTTACTTTATAAATACAATGTATTTAATTATGTTTGTATTATTTAGGCAATTATATATTAATTATAATTAAATTATATGTACAATTATTTTTCCAACTTTTTACTGCCCAATTTTAATTTATTTAATTTAGTCTAAAATGCAGCTTTTTATCACGATAATTTTTATTGTACAACTTGTCGTCTTAATAAAACGGAATAATATTTTAAAAAACTAAAATAAAGATTATTTTTATATTGTATAATTTTGAGTAACAAAAACTGAATTTAGACATATTTTTAATATCCATGTATGTTGTATATTTCGTATGTTTTTAATGCTTTTATAATTTTTTAGAAGTAAATGGATTATTTATGTAGCGATAGATAGCCAATTTTACTTTATTTTAAACTGAAATCTTGTCAATAGTTCAGTTATCAATAATGATCTAATACTGAAAGTATATTATAATACATCGTAGGTTTATTTTATTAGTACTAAATTATATAAGATTAATGACATACTTTTGTACTTGTTTACAATTATTTCAATTTTTTTAAATTCTTATTCAATTTTTATTTAAAAAGAGACTGCAAAAGCAATTTTGTATGTTTTATAATAAGTGCTCTATAAACGAAACAAAATATTTTGTTATAATTGGAAAATGTATTTGTTGCATTTTTCTAAACATGTGCCAGGTTGGTCTAGTGGCACATCGCTTGACTTGTATCTGGGTGGCCATTGGGGTTCGAATTCCACCACCGATCTACTAAATGCGAGCCGATGTTGGCTTTGCTAAATTGTCCACTGCTGAAACATACGTTTCCCATAAAACATTCAAAGTAGTAAAAAAATTATATATATATATATATATATATATATATATATATATCAAATCAGTCCAATGGTTCTTCTATTCACCAAACCACATGCTGCTCGTCCGCCACTAATTCATCTTCATGTTCGTGTTCGTCGACATCAGAAGTGCACTCCAACGTTCCTCCTCCTATGGCCCTAATTAACGTCAAACGATTGAGCATTCCAACAAGTCTATCTTATCCTGTCTACAACGATTCGCCAAAACTGCCATCTATCGAAATTCCCGTCATCTATTTGGATGCGACCAAAGACGAAACATTTTGTCTGATCAAAAATGCATCGGCTCGCGATTCGGGTCTCAGCTCACATTCGAGCAGTTCCATATGTTATGCTGCAATTGGTGCGACGGCATTTGTTAATCCACCTCCAATTCCTCCACATGCACCCCATTCCAAAGCTGCGGTTGCTGCCAGTGCTGTGATTGAATGCGGTACGTTCTCGGTGTACGTAGATCTACACTCATTTTTAAACAAATCGGAAACTCTGGGTTTGGACTCTAAAATATTGATTTGCATCTCTTTTGAAACAATTTAACAGCAATAGGTACAACATTATTTATATGTATAAAACCGACTAACAGCACACTTGGGTCTGGTCAATTACATTTTAGTACCGTGTGTGCCGGTCAAAGTGATATGGAGGTCTGTCGTCAGAACGATTGACTCTATGTATAGAAATATGTTTTTTCAAATCTTGTGCATTATCAATATTTCAACAACTACATTTTTTTTAAATGATTGTCAATACAAAGTTGAATATTTTAGTTAAATAAAATTAAACTTAATTTTTAAACGGTCATGAATTTTATGTACAGCAAAAAAATATTAATACATATTCTTTTGGGAAAAAACCTAAAGCAATGTACATATATACATTAATAAATTATAACGCTTTTGATCATACTATGGTTTCATTATTCAACTAATACTTATCGAAATATTCTAACTAAATTACTATTGTGTCTGTTCACCGTAAAAGACCTTACAATATGTTTAAACATACTTATTTTCAAATATTTTATTGTCTCAGTAGTTACATGATGACCTTAACTGTTTTAATATGATGGTTCATTATTGTTAGAAAAAAACATGTTTTATCAGCTTATTGTTTAAATAATATATTGATTTTTTGCTTAAATCAATTATAATGTTAAACTGGTTAGACCATTTGTTTTCTTTCGGATCCCATTTTTGTTGTAATAGATGATGATGATTATTATTGTTTAAAATCTTTTTCTTTCTGAAGAGCATGTGACAACAATATTTTTCTATAGGAATGTACATTTAAAACCAAAAGGGCTTTGGAAATTGTGCATATTGAAGGTTGAAATATTTTTTGGATGTCCTCTTTTTTATAGAGGCCAAGTTGCTAGCCTTGTGCTCAAACACTCCCTCTTTCCCAATTGGACTTGAGACCGGATACGGTGGATATTTTGTAATAGATAATTTAAAAAAATTGTATTTGGCTGTTAAACCGAGTTGTATTTAAGAAGTGTGTCAATAAAATGTGTGGAATTGTTTATATGAGAAAACGTGATGTACTTAATAAGTTTTAAATTATTGGATATATATTATTATTTTATTCATGTTACTTTGAATGTTTTACGGGAAACATCTTTTAGCAGTGAACATTTCAGTGAAGCCAAACGTGGGCCAACATTTTAGTGCCGGTGATGGGATTCGAATCGATGCCTGCCCAGGACCAAATCGAGCGCTGTACCGCAAGGTGGTTCATTAGTAGGCAAAGATGGGTGTGTTTTTTAAGCATCGTTTCACGTAGACCTTTTCATAACTTATAAGTATTACAGTCCACAGTTTATACATTTATATTTAGGACCAGTTAGTGGTGCAGTTGATTGTACATAATTCCGACCTGGTCAATATTTTTGATTGAGTGTTTCTGTTTAAAGAATAATTCATTTGATTTTGATTTCATTATTTTGTTATGCGATTGTGGTTACAATATAGTTAAACACTACATTGACTGAGCTTAATTTTAAAAAATAATAATTTTTAAAGTATATTTCAAAATTTTTAGCTACCATTTTAACATGTATTTTTTTTAACCTAAACCAGGTCATGCTTTTCTACAGGGATATGTATTGAACTTTAAACACCTATATATATTATATATATATTATACAAAACCCTTTTGCTTTAAGAATAAGCATGAGGCAATAAGACAACAATTATAACAAAACAACAACAACAATAACAAAGTCTCGTTGGCATTAAACATTCTGCAAATCGAAGAGTGCACTTTCTTTCGGCTTTCACTCAACCTTGTCATCTGGTAACTTTGCCATCCAGAAACGTTGTTGTTTGCCGGAATGACGTCATCTTTCATTGTTTCCGCAGCAGTATACATTTTTACAAAGGCCAGGTTGCCAACCTTGCGTTCAAACCCTCATCCTTTATCCAGGCTTGGGACTGGCTAGATTGAATAATTTCTAACACCTATACTAATTTAATACAATTTTCCAATCATGTTTTTAAAACCTAGTACAAGCTTTTTTTCATTATCAATATTTTACCTGCCGGTGTAGTTTAGCGGTACAGTGCTCGACTCGAACTTGAGTGGGCATGGGTTTGATTCCCACCATCGGCCCACCAAACGCGGGTCCACATTCGGCTTCGCTCAAATGTCACTTTTGATTATTATTAATTCTATTGATTCAATAATATTCCATTTTCATGTTTAACAATAATAATTATTATTATCACATTTATTTATAAAAAATATTTTACGTTAAAACACTATTTCATTTCTAAAAAACTGATAAATAATTCCAATTACAATATAAACACAGATAAGTGGTGCAAATTGGGTTATAACAATCAAACCTATTTGTCGCTTTTCAATGAAACTTATACAAGTAAACAGTCAATAACATAGAATTGGATATTCCAAGTGCATATATATTTCATTTTATTACAAAAATGTTTTTTACTACTTTAATTGTTTTGACGGCAAGCAATTCTATTGGCGGTGGACATTTTAGCGGAGCCGAACGTGGGCTCGCATTTAGTGTCGGTGGTGGCAATCGAATCCATACCCACCTAGACTTGAGTCGACCATTGTACTGTTAGACGCATGTCATAGTTTATTCGTTCATTCATTTTGTTGGTAACGTGGTCACCTCTTCATTATTTCCCATATTTATACGACATGTAGAACGATCGATTTCGATGGCTTGACAAGCGTAGACAAACGTGGAAGAATAACAAAGTTTCTTGGCTGGTAGACGGCATCCTTGTGATGTCGCCACTGTTCGCAAAGATTGACGAGGCTGCCTGATGTTTTGTCAGGGTTATCTCCCTTAGCCCAAGGGCTACATATGGTGTACGTATACCTTTAGATACCTTTTAAGTATCCTGGGTGTATGTTTGCACCCACCCGCCGTAGCGGAAGCCCAGTTATACCGCTGTGCACTCGGACCCTGCTGTTATTAGTCTAGATGCCTACGGGCACCTAGTCCAGGATGCACCACGTGGAGGACTAACAGTCAGGAATATCACCATTATTGGAAATTGAGACTTTATAAGCATTACTCAAATCCTCAGGATTATTAGCATCCCATGTCATAGTTTTATACATGTTTGTAGTCATATTTTTAGAAACTAGTACCATATGTTTCCATGCTCTGAATGTATCTCTAGTTTGCGCTGAATGTGAGATATTAAAGCATGGTGTAATGATAATAATAATAATATCATTATAAATATTTAACGTATATTATAGACAAAGAATGCAACAAAACTGCCACAAATGTTTCATCGACTCGTACAAAATCGAAAACACAAACATTAAAAACACGACCAAATCATGTAAATGGAAAACAATTGGTAAGTGTTTCCGTATGTTTAGTTTGCCAGGCGACTCAAACCTAGGTGGGCATAGGCTTGATCCTCATCACCGGCCTACTAGATGCGGGCCTACGTTTGGTTTCGCTAAAATGTTCACTGCTGCAAGATGTTTTCGTTAGACTATTAAACAAAAATGTTGGCAAAATGTTCTACCACATGGAATCATTTTTGTTGCCTTATGTTCTTTTTACATTATGGGACTTTGTTGTTATTGTTGTTGTTACTGTTAATGTTTTCTTGTTGCCTCATGCGTTTTTAAGGCATGTAAGGGTTTTATAGCAATAATAATAATAATAATTATTATTATTATTATTATTTATATGCCACATAAGAATGTCTTATTGATTTCTGTTTGTAACGAATAATGCACGGATAAATGTTTATTTCAGCAGCCCAAATAGACATGAACGTGGTCTGATGGTACAGCGCTCAACTTGGACCTGGTGGATATGGATTTGAATCCTACCACCGGCACTAAATTTGGGCCCACGTTCGGCTTCGCTAAAATGTCTACTACTAGAAGACATTTTCCGTTAAACATTTTAAGTAGTAAACATAATTTAAAAAAAATAATAAAATGTAGATACAATGAGTGAAATTGTATATTAATATATAATTCCTTATCATGGTCGGAAATGTTTGTGTTTTTTTCCAATAAATTGATTTTAGTAGAAATTATTGTTGGATAGGTGAAGGGATATTGCAATGTTAGTAGGCGTTTTTACAATTTTTGTGGGTTAAATTACAAAATTGATTTTTATTTTAGTAAGGACCTTATCAAAAGACAAGTATTTTTGTTTGGTTCTTATCTGGCTACATTTTGATTGAAGAACGCGAACAGAACAAATTGTTTGCAATCAATGGTCTTTGATATGAGCAGCTTGTACTAAGTGAATCCTTCATTACATTTCTAAAACCACTTGTATCCTATACCATTAGTAACACATTCGACCTAAACAAATCTGCCAATTACCGGAAGATCAACTTATTAACTGTTATTAGTAAAGAAAATGCAAAAAAATATTTGTATTGTAAATATTAAACCTAATTTGTATTTAGCTGATATTCTTGTGCATGTTTAGTGAAAGTTATTCATTGTTTTGCATTATTCACGTGTTACGGCTCAAATAATTGAGGTTTGTTATGAAAGTTAAGACACTTGATTAACTAGAGGACTTTAATAAAATTGACTTCCGCAATAAAATTAAAAAGGATACGTTTTGGTGTTTAACGTTTACAGAAATGTGCCATTCATTAGTTTCATTGGTACATATACTGTTATCCGATATACATTTTATAAGGACAAAAGGATGTTAAGTAAATACAATTAGTTTTAAACATATTCCATTTTTTAACGCTACATTATAGTAATTGTGAATTACATGATTATCTTAATTCATGCTAATTGAAATTATAATTGTGCATTAATTCACATTTACTAACCAATTCGATTATTAAACTAATGCTAAACTGATTTGTTTTACAACTTTTGCTGACAAAATGTTAATGTAATTTGAATTAGCGTTTGTGGTTTGTTTTTTCTTTTGACAAAGACAAACTACATTGATTTTGGGATTTTTTAACGTTTTTTGTGTACTTATTGCTATTGGATAATATATATAGACATGTGTTGTACATTTTTATGCATTTTTATAGCCCCAGTGTTAGAATGATAATAATATGTATAATTAGTTCATCATGATTGCATCTATTTATAATTGTTAATATTGATCTGGGTTTTGACTGGTTGAATGTTTTACGAGTGGACTTTAGGTAAAGCCAATTGGGGGATTAGCGTTTATCCGAAATTTGTTAGCGGCACTCAAGCAGTTTTTAAATGTTTGTTTTAATTTTTTTTTGGAAAAATGTTTACAATAATTGGCGGTTTAATTATGATTAAAAAAATATTTTTTATTTGGTTGATTATCGATATTATTTTACTTAATTAATTCATAATGAAATATAACTATATAATAATGTTAATGAGCTTTGCAGTATGATACATTTCTCTATCTAGATTTAGATTTGAGATGTAATGAAGGTTACATTCCTATGTCTGTAATTCCATGTAACTAAGACTAACTTAGAGGAAGAGTTGAGTAAGCAGACATATCTGAATATCAAATTTTAAAGGTGAACTACTAAAAAGGTGTAAAATGGTGAATTAATCAATATTTTATATAGCTATTTGGTTGGGAATTTACTTTGGTTGATGATTTGGTCACCTCTTCATTATTTTCTGTATCTATACGGCGTATAAAATGATCAATTTTGGTGGCTTGATAAGCGTAACAAACGTAGGAGAATAACGAGGTTTCTTGGCTGGTAGACGGCACTCTTGTAATGTCGCTACTGTCTGCAGAGATTGGCGAGGCAGCCTGATTTTTTGTCATAGTTATCTCCTTTAACCGAACAACTACATATGGTAATATGTATATCTTATAATACCTTTTAACTATCCTGGATATATGCTTGCATCCACCCGCTAAAGCGGGAACCCAGTTATACTGCTGTGCACTCGGTTTCTGCTGCTATTAGTCTAGATGTCTATTGACAACTAGTCCAGGATGTACCAAATAGAGGGGGACCAGTCAGGAATATTACCATTATTGGAAATTGAGACTTTATAAGCATTACTTAAATCCACAGGATTGTTAACATCCCTTTGGCTGAGAAAAGACACTAATAGATAGGAATACCGTTTTTAGTCTAACATTGTCATTATTTCTTTATTTTTGTTAAGTATAAAAGCGTTTTTTTTTGCATAATTAAACATTGGAAGAAGATTATGTATGTTTTTTAAATAAGTCAATAAAGATTTGGTAATTATATGATTAGCCAGTTTGAAATCTCTATAGTAACATTTAGTAAATTGGTTAACAATACTACAAACAAAGAGATGTAATATAGTTGTGATTCTTGATCTACAAATTGGGTAGGATGGAAGCAATTGCTAAATGTTTTGACTCTTATTTAAGCAGGTAAATTTTGAATGTACCACAGCATTTAGGCCCTCCATTTGGGACTGCACTAAATATTTACTTGCTAAAAATTGTTTTTGTGCAATAAAGTTTAGAAAAGTGCATGTTGTTTAGTTTTACATTATTTGATTAGACGGTGGATTTATCTTTACACTTAAACATTTTAATTGATCGGTTAAATAAAGTATGTCTATTTTGTCCAAGTGCAATTCTTCCTGATAAAAAATAATTACATGCAATAATGGAATTATTGATTGGAAACTTGTTTTATTTAAAATAAAACGTTACATATAATGCGTATATATATTATTGTAAAATAACAATTTTTACATTTTTACTTATTTGCAAATTATTTCACCGTTTGTAAAAACAGTTCAATGTAACAATTAAATTCCTGATGATTGCTATAAACAGGAATTATTTTAATGGTTTCAGTTTTAGTTATTTGTTTGTTTTACGTTATTTTATAATTAATAAAATTTTGAGCTTTTGTAAGTTTTCTAAAATATTTATGAAATACCTTTTAAGTATCTTGGGCGCATGCTAGCATTCATTCACAATGCAGTAATCCAGTGAAAGTCCGGTTACACCGTTGTGCGTTCGGTCCATGCTGTTATTAGTCTAGATGCATGTTGGCACCTAGTCCAGGATGCATCCCGTTGAGGAGGAAAAGTCAGGCATATCACCATTATTGACATTTGAGACTTTGTAAGTATTACTCAAATCCTCAGGTTCATTAGCATTCCAATTTATTACTAAGGATAGTGCAATGTTACTTAAATAAATGGCTGAATGGTTAATGCATCAGACGACTGAATTAGAACTACGCAGGTATAGGTTTAAACACCACTTTCGGTTACATTAAAGTAATTAACAAGTCGAAATTGGAATTGTTATTGTACTATCATGAAAACAGTAATATTTTAGCTTTTAAGCAGTCAAAGATGAATTTCTAAAAGACCTTATTTTCTGCCACATTTAATCATTATTATTTGTGTTCATCCATTCCAGGTAGTGTCTCCTGAAATCCGTCCACTTGATTGCAATCATCATTCGTATCGTACATCGTCGAAATATATTCAACAACGGTCTACGCCTCTTGATTCACCTAACGATCCACCTCCCCATCATTCTATTCCAGATTTAAACGAAGCATCGTCGTCAACACCAAGCCCCGACTTTTGTCTAGCTTGTACACTCAACTGGCAGTTTTATTTGGCTCAGCCGCCTTATTTTGATCAGTTGGGACGAGTTGACGAAGATGCCGCTGTTCGAAGGACCAATTTTGTTCAGTATGTTGTTCGAGCAGCTTCGAGTACAGAAGACAAATGTCCCACATGCAGACAGCATTTATATAATGTTGGAATTCATCATTTTAATCGGTAAGTTACTTGTTTTATTATTTTCTAAATTTATAGGGGGGGGGCAATATATTGGATAATTAGTTGTGAAGATTTTATCAATAGTCTTTTTTATTCACACATATTATTATTATTATTATTATTATTATTATTATTATTATTATAGTTATTGGCTTAGATACTTCAGTAGAAGTAGCTTTCAGTTCACAAAAATAGGTACAATTATAAAATACAATACGATTACTAGTATGTAACATCGGTCAATGAAAAAAAATTACATAGTCTGGTGTACTCAAAAATTAACGGTTATTTAAGAGTTATGTGCATTATGGCACATCTATACATAGATATTTGATATTGGTTTGTCATAAAATGATATTAAAGTGCTTTGCATGTATCTCGAAAAAACGGTAGGTTGAATATACTACAGTCATATATTTGGTTTCTATTCCATTGTACTTTAAATCCAAAACGCATCACTTGTAGATGAATAAGCATTGCATTATTGATATAATTATTATAGCTTTAATTTTATTAACTTGTTCAGTTCAGCACAATGCAGCTTTGAAAAAGTAACATTAATTACGCAATCTTGGCAAACTCCTCAGTTAATAGTAAATAGTTTAAATAAACAATTGCGAGTGAATGTAACAGCCTTTGATGACAGTAAAACTCTTTAAAAATGCAAGTTAATTTTTGTTGAATACTTTAGAAAGTGGAAATGTCCCAGAGTAATTTATAGTACACCAAATCACTAAAAAGTCGGCTGTCTGAAGCGGTTCTGCACATTCCGTACGTGGAAAGAATTTGCCTCCGTTCAAGACGCTGTGAATGTACTGAAATGAGATTTTTGAATATTTGGCTTTAGTCATGCTTTTTTATTATTTCATTTTACTACTTTAAATGTTTTGTAAGAAACATCGTTCAGCAGCGCACATTTTATTGAAAACGAACCTGGGTCCACATTTCGTGCCGGTTGTGGGCACATGTACATTTAGACATCCAATCATTGCACATATTATTTTGATTATCGTGTACACGAATTATTATTAGTGTGTCAGCTTTAATTGTACTTTACTATTGCATGTGATTCTTATGAAATTAAAGGGCTAAAAATGGCATTATGTCATGTTTCACACATACGTATTACTACAATCGAAAATCAAGTGGAAACGTGTGTATTAATTGCAACACAAATAATATATATTTACATGTGATTCTTTAAATTAGTTCACAGAAAAGGCCGCGATATAACTATTATTTTACATTTTTTGTCTGTTCCCAACCAACTAAGATTGGATGGCATCGTACTGTGAAATAGTGAAACTTAAATTATCATTGAAAAGCTAAGTTTTAATTACATTATTGGCATTATTATTGTTATTTTGTATAATACTTTACTAAGAGTGCATCGGTGCTAAATAGTATTCAACTTAATCTGAAAAGAAAGGCAGTGTAGTAGAACCGGTAGTTTTAAATTAGCAAAAATAAATTTAGTACTGGTATAGGAACAATAGATAAAACATACTTGCAAATCTACAGTGTGATATATATATATAAGCTGTAAAAGTTATTGACCAATGTTCGTTTGAAGACAAAATATTTTTTTAAACGGGTCTATGAAACCATATTGTTCGGATTAAATTGCTGATTCACAGTTTACAATTTTAAGACATTAATAAATAACTACTACTATGTATGACGATTTATCATATTCATTATTACTGAACACTAGTCAAACAGATGTGTACAGTAACTAATCCAGCATTTCCTCCATCGTATTTGAATGCACAATTATGTTGTTGCATTCAGTGTCTGTGTATATTTTGCAAAACAAATCGCAGTCTGAATGGGGGCTACAAAAGTTGTTATTATCATGCCAACGATGAATTGGATGTAAAATGCACTTTCGGCCACCAGTGCGATTGTAGTTGTTTTCGTGTTTCAATAGAATATTGGGAAAATTCATTCAATTATTGGCAACCGTGTAAACGTTTGTTTAACAATGCATTACTCACTGTATTATGATATGAGTCAATATTTTTCAGTTGTGTACTACTACAACCCAAAAAAAGTTATTATTGTTTGGCATCGATGACTGGGCAACGTTTATTTTATTTTTATTTTTTAATATTCAAGTGTACGTTATAGGCCCTGAAAATGCACTAATAAAAACAAATTATTTTAATATGCATTATTTGCAGTCAACAAAATTTTGAACATAGTCAAAATTGAATTATTCTTATCCACAACTAAAGTATTAAATTTCAATATGGCGTGTTTTTATTTATAAACCAAATTACAAAAAAAGTGTGCATTAGCAATCCACTGAGAGGTTTGCAGTTTTTGGAAAAACACAACATTCTCAATTTGTCTCATCCTGACAACGTGTAATTCATTTTTGCATCAACAATAACTTTATTTATTCAATGTTCAATACGTAGTATAAACCAGTTAACAAGTATATTACATAGGATACTTTTTTATTAGTTGATTTTCGCCTATATATACATTTGGCATTATTATAGGGCTGTCCATTTTTCTTATTTTTGTACTTATGCATCGTGTAGTAATCCATATACTGTTTGGTTTTCATCCAATAAGCGTGGTCAATTATGTTTAATTTGTACAATTACCACTTTATGATTATTTTCATTTTGTCAACAATTTTTGTTATTGTTTTTTTCTTGTATTCTTTTCTGCCCCCCTCCCTAATTATACTACTTTACTCACTGTCGAAATATCAATACAATGTCCATTTTACCACATTGAAAAGTTCTACCTCGTTGGTAGCGTTAAAAGTTTGAAATTCGTTTTCAAAAATGGACTTCCTGTCAACATTTACCCAAATGATGGAATATCATTTTACACTGGGGGTACTTTTTATCGTTTTTTTCAACTTCAAACAAGGATGAAACACCTGTACAGTGTTCCTGGTTGACTAAACCGAAATGAATTTATTATTCAAATTAATCTGACAATTGTAATAATTCACCCTTGAAAACCTATTATTGTCTATAAAAGTAGAATTACCAGTCTTACACATCAACCTTTCTTATTTTTATCTTTCTACGATTTTATTCGACTATGGGAAAGTTTGCACAATTTTACTTTATTTAGCATCATTGATGCGTTATTTGGTATAATGTTTGGCTATGATTATAAATATCAATCTTTTATAAAAAGAAACATAACTGAATCGTACCATGTAGGCTATTAAACCCGTGCACTATACTCGGACCTATGTGGTAAAATTCCTAGTGGAAGGAATCATTCATTTGCTTGTTAGCGATAATAACGTACAGCATTTGAGGACAGTGGGCAAATAGTATTGATCAGATTTCTTATAAATAGTAAATTTACAAGTTTACTTTCAACCACCCGTAGCTCAGTGGTTAAAGCATTGACCTGACACCAGATAGGGTGTAGACTCAAGTTTGGGCGTGAGACTTAACATGTAAACACTGCTGATGATTCCAAACAAGGATAAAACAGCTGTCCAGTTTTTGTGGTTGACCGAACCTAAATGGATTTTTTATTCACGTAAATCTGACAATTGTACGTTTTCATTCTTGAAAATCTATTAATAATAACAAATTACTTTAATATACATTATTTGTAGCCAACTAAATTATGAACATAGTCAAAATTGAATTATTTTTATCCACACCTAAAGTATTAAATTACACTGTTGCGTGTTTTCATTTATAAATCAAATACCAAAAAAAATGTTCATTAGCAATCCACTGAAGGGTTTGCAATTTTTGGAGAAACACAACATTCTCAATTTGTCTCATCCTGACAACGTAGTTCAATTTATTTTGACAAATTCGAATTTGTGCAAGTCAAAAATTGGAGCTCTGCTTGGATTACCCGCAACGAGCACATTGGATACGGCTAGCATTACTCAGTAAGTGCCTCATATTGTTGTTGATTGTGTGTTTTTGGACAAGTAGCGTTTGTTAATAGGATGCAATTGAAATGGCTGTTTATTTGTGTGTGCTACTGTACGTTAATTAAAAATTGGTTATTATTATTATTATTAATAATTGGCTGTTTGTTTGTCTGATTTTGTTAGATGCTTTTGGAATATTATACGTGTTGTACCAATCTGATACAGTTGATTAAGCAAATAATTTTCTTATTTTTTAAATTTCCTAAAACCGTTCAAATGTTAGTTTTATGTATAATCCCACATTTAGGTTTGATAATAATGGGAAATGTTTTCTTATTAAAAGAACTGAAGTAACTTTTGAAAAATATTTCAATAAAATGTAAATGTGCCTTGTATTATTAAGCAATGTCGTACGAGTAATTATTTTAGTTGGATTGATTTTGACAGAGACATATAGTATATACGGCTTTAATTGCTTTTGTGTTGGACGGCAAACATTTAGCAAAGTTTTAGACGCGGGAGATTATTTGATGTCAGTGGTGAGACTCCATCTCATTTGTACTTTAGCCACTTTTACAAGCTTGGCTCTAAATATGTTTCACTGAGATGAATAAAGAATATGCATTTATATAAAGAAACGGTTTGCTTAATTTTTTCTTTAAAATCGATTATTTATTTCATGTTGGTTTGTGCGACATCAATACGAAGTAAATAAATTGAAATTAGTTTAATTAGATTTTCTAGTTTGTTATTGATTTTTATTTCATTCTATACACACACGAAATGTCAACATTTTACATTTTTGGGCGAAAACCGTGGTGTTAAACATTTATTCCAAAATAAAGATATGGGGGTGGGGTGGGATTTTGTGATGCGCAGCTAATTGAAATTATACGAAAATAAGTTAACTATATTGTTGTACAATTTATTTAATTATTTATTTACAATGATTGAATGGTTTTGATAATGTGTAGTTTTTAAGTAGATGCGCACAGACAGTGAAATAAAATAAATAAGTTTTTTGTTTGGTTATTACTATTCGGTGCATCTCTAGATCATGGCTAGCGTTTGGTAGTTTTAGAAAACTAGTGAAGGGGTCATTTCGTTGTTATAGAAACAAAAGTGGAAACGTTTAGGTGTGTTTCCAACATCGTGCTGCAAGGAAATGGAATTAGACTGAAGTAGAGGTTGAGTTTTAATGGGATAAACTATCGGTGCTGATTGGAATCAGTTAGAATGGCACAATGTTCATTTATTCAACAACGCTTTTATGCTTACATATATAGTAAAATACATAATAACATTTGTGATCAAAGTATTTGTACCAGCAGTTAAGTTTTAAACATGGACGTTTATGAATTTAAAAACTTTGTTAATTAAAGTTTTAATTTGATTAATTAACTTTTTTAATTAATAACGAGAGCCTTGTCATCTATTTTTTGCAAAACTTGTTAATAAAATATTGTCGTTTATACTTATCAAAAAGGATACATATATATATATATATATATATATATATGTTTATTATCTGTCATTGCATTAATTCACAAACCCAATCTTGTTTTATACAATTAGTGGTGAACAGAAAGAAATGAGTTGATTTAAAAATATAGTTAAAATTTGATTTAATTAAAATTTTGAAACTGGTTTATCTAATTACATTGTTGGCACGGCTCGATAATAAGTTTTAAATTATTTGTGATCATTGGCAAATTAATTTATCGTATTTGAAATTTGTGACTGGAACAGTTTGCTTAAGGTAGACTTGAGTAGAATAAATAATTTATTTTAGTCTTTGGATTTATAATGTGGTCATTTATGCATTGTTTTCGTTTATGGCAAACATCTTTAACTGTTTTATATACAAACAAAATACTGTGTGCGGGTGTGAAATAAAAATTGAAAGAAAATATTGTATCTTGATTGAATGACGACGTGCTTGTGACATTGTTAGTGGTTACATAATGATGGCTTTTTACTGTCGTAAATGTATACTTGCATGTATTGGCCAATAGAAAATCATCTATAGATGCTATTGTGCACTTAATTCTTACACTGTTCGAATTTGTAATATTGGAACTAGATACACTACTTAACCTTATAAAAAGTGTTTGTCTTTCAGGTTTATTATTATTCCACTATATGCATAGAATGTAAGTATTCAGCAATTAGCTTTTTTACTTTTTATTGTTCGAATATTTTGCAACAATTATTTTGGCAATTCAATATTTCTATTTTTTTGACATTGAGGTGCATTTTTAAGGAGTTGATGCTGCTGTTACGGGAAAGGCTATATTTTCAATAGATAGTTGATATGTTTACGCTTTAACAAACCACTAGTATATATTCTGTCTAAAGGATCAAATAAGTTGTAATAAGTAGAAAATAAAAATGATTGCGTTGTATATTTAAATTCTTGTTTTTTTTTGTTTTTTTCGATATTGTAATATAAAAACGGATACTAAATAATATTTTGAAAAAATATTTTTATACAAAATTTTGACACGTAACACATAATCCAGCAACGTAGTTGTGTGCGATAAATGAATAATAGACATGACAAAGTTAATTTGACTTTATTATTAGCACACTACTAATACTACTACTACTACTACTACTACAGTTTTTGTAGATTATTCTTTTAAATCTTTCATATTGTCAGATTGACAGCAGACTTCTAATTTAAATTTTAAAACTATGATTATTATGCCAAAATTTTCAGCACTATTTTACTATCTCCTCACTCTCAACTATTTTATTAATGTTAGAATAGTGTTTTCTGCATAATCGGTCAGATTACAATATACAGTAATTAAAGTTTAAAATTACGGACAAAATGATTGTAAGAATAAACCTTGACAAAATTTTCATTATAAACGTGTCATCAATATTGAGTTTATAGTAAGTAAAAACCTCTTTCCAGCATTTAATAATAATAATATTCTGTATATAAATAATTTATTTATTCCATAAAAAGTTTGATTTCTGTTTATCTATCGTTCTTCAGATTGTTTACATATGTGTGTATATTTCTACAAAGCTAATTGTTCAGAGTTTTTTAAAATATTGATTTTGTTTACTACATTGCTTTTGGATAGGAATTGTATAATTCTTGTGGATTTGTGTGTCTGTGTATGTGTGTGACCTTATTGTTTCATTCAAGTAACGTATAATTAAGAAAATCGAGCATCAGAAATTAAAGTTTGATTTAAAAGATGTTATCTAGTTGATACCATGCCAATTCTACTATTTAAATAAGTGTATTTGTTAAATAGAAACACATTTACCTTATTTTGTTATGTATTTCTTTCCATTTACTTTCTTTTTGGTGTTCAGTTGTGGATAATAGTAATTTGCATTAAATTTTTAAAAAGTTCTTTGTCATTAAATTGATAATGGATTAATAGATAATCATTTCCAATTTTATAGTTCAATGTATTTTACGTGATTGTGTTAATATTTGTATGTTGTAAATAATTATTCTATGATGTGCCGGGGGTAGTCTAGTGGTACAGCGTTCTATTTAAATCTGAGTAAGCATGGGTTCGATTTCCACCACCGGCACCAAATGGGGGCCCACGTTCGGCTTCACTAAAATCTCCACTACTGAAAGATGTTTACCGTAAAACATTTAAAGTAGTAATAAATAGATAAAATGAAATAATTAAAGATACTTTGATAAAATTGGTTTATGATACCATACCATACTGTAAACATTCAATTATGACATTAAAAGTATGGCTAAATTCCTTATTTAGGTGACAAGATTGCCTCGATTGTTTACTGCGCTTCTCCTGTCAAGTCGATCTCAGTCCTTTTATTTATGCGAAGCCCCCTTGTCCAAATGAATTATTTAATTGGACGTCCGTTTGTTTACCCAGCTGATAGAGATCATTGGAGGGGTTTAATTTGGGACGTAATTAACATTTAATGTCAGCACATCTCAAGTGTCGTTCATTAAGTGCACATTTCAAAAGTTGATGTTTTTGCAGACGTTTTGGTATTTAGACTACCTTGGGCGATAATAACCGGTGGGTGATGTTTATCCTCGATGATGATGTTGATGTCAAGGAGGTGTTTGTGAAATTATGAATAGAAATCGGATTATTATTATTATTAATCATAACATAGTTGCTTTACTACGATTATTGAATAAATAAAAAAGCGTAGTCTATTATTTAAAAGTAATTTTAAGTAATCAATTTTGTCATTCAGTGATTGTATAATTATCGAAAATAGCTTTATTTCTTTATTGAAATATCTTTCGAACTTGTTGATAACTTGAATGATTGCGATTTTTGTTAATCCTTGTGCATAAGCGGTTTTTGAAAATAAGAATATTATGATTGTATATACGTGCCAAGTATATTACGTGATTTTATTAGTATACATGATATTTAATTATGTACACATAATTCTTTGTTACATTATTCATGTTTAATACTATTATTTATATAAAAAATTATACTGTTTGCACTTTTAACTGAATGAACATTTTTTACCTTTAAAGATTCTAATAATTATGAAAACTTTGAAAACGCATTTACCTTAATGTATTAAGGTAGAGTGTTTTTAAAGTTTTATGTTTTAACGATGGTTGTTCTTGATTTTATACATTTTTGGGAGTGAATTTTACCCTTGGATTAAAAAAAAACAATAAACGTAGCATGTACATCGGTATAATATGGTGGATTACTTTAAGCAATTCATTTAAGGTACTTAAAAGGTATTTTTAAGCATACCATTTGTGATTAATGTTGTTTATACCTATTGGAGATGGTTAAGGTAAAAAAAAATTTTTTTTAATTTTATTATTTTAAATATTTTACGAGAAACATTTTTCGGCAATGGACATTGTGGCAAAGCCGAATATGGGTCCGCATTTTGTGCTAGTGGTGGGTCTCGAACCTATGTCCACCCAGATTTGAATCAAGCACCGCACCGCTAAACCAAAGCAACGTTATCAATATTGACAATATTTTAAAAATGTACTATTTTAGATAATGGAATGTACCATTCTATTTCATATTTGTTATTAATCAAAAAATTTTTTTATGAATTTGAAAATGTTGATGAGGCAGTTTTATTACCAACTGATGTAATTATACTTTTTAATTTGAAGCAAATTAAAAAAATTATAAATAATTGTGTATTTTGGCAAAAAAGAAAACAAACATTGATCGTTCAAATATTTGAGAGAAAAAATGTTTTTTTGTTCCGATGGCAGTAACCGTTCCAAGTGTGACATATGAGTTTGTTCCGTGCTACCGGTATCGAAAGGTACTGTTGTTTGGCATCGCTAAATGTCCATTTTGTCACATTTCGTTTTTCCCATTCAATTCAACTTGATGAATTGAATTGATGACAGTGCTTATTCAGAAACAAATTACTTGCATCGAACGTTTTATTGAAGTGTTGTTAGATAAAAATTAGACACTGTCTTTTAACAAACTAACAGTACTTTAGTTAAAATTGCACATAATAGTAATAACCTATTTTTGCCAAGATTCAATGTCACAATATTGATTAGATGCCTTATTTATTTACAATAACCATATCATGCTTCAATTGAAAAAATAATTATGAAAATCAATACCCATAACCACAATTGTGTTGGCTATCAAACATTGAAATGCAAATCTTTTTAAGAAATTGTTTTCTAGGTATATTGAATTATCATTTTGACATCATGTGTGCTTAATTAATATTCATTGATTTGCTTATGCTAAAATAGGAAGCTCCTAGAATCATTGGATTTTACGGGAATTGAAGTAGACGAAGCGTTACGAATGGTTGTGCACCATTTTGGCATGCCTGTAAGTTTTTCTAAAGATTATTTTTATTTATCTATTTGCTATTTTGAATAATTTAAAAGCTTTACGAGAAACATCCCTCAGCAGTGGACATTTTAGCGAAGCAGAACGTGAGCCCGCATTTAGTGCCAGTAGTGGATATCGAACCTATGCCCATCCAAGTTTGAGTCGCGTACTATACCGCTAGGCCACCCTTGAACAAATTAAAAGTTCTATGTGTTTTATGCGAACGTTAAATAATCAGATTTAGCCAATATTTTGTATTTATTGATTTATGTTACAATTATTGTATGTTGTATTATTATTATTATTATTATTATTGATGAACAATTTGATGATGAAGCTATTTTTATTAAGTATATTGTATTTAAATATTTTAAAAGTTTTACGATACTACATGTATTATTTAAATTGTTGGTAATATTTGAACCATATTTGGCGAATCTAATGACCCGAGCAATCTCTGTTCCAAAAATATACATATGTACATATGTCTTTTGTTAAAAAATGATGTTCTTATATCAACAATGAAAATACATTAAGTATTAGTTGTATAGAATTTAGACAATGCTTTTCATTATTTGTTTTGTATATTTAAAGTAGTATATATATATATATATATAATTTTTACTACTTTAAAAGTTTTACTAGAAACATCTTTTAGCAGTGGACATTTTAGCGAAGCCGAACGTGGGCCCGCATTTAGTGTCCGTAGTGGCTATCGAATCCACACCCATCCAACTTTGAGTCGAGTGCTGTACCGCTAGATGACCCCAGCATATATTACTTGATTGTTTCATGAGAAACATTTTATTAAGTGAAAATTTTAGAAGAATTAAACAAGAAACTGTATTTAGCGCCTGTGGTAACAGTCGAACTTATTCTTAGCCAGGTACAAGTTCAGCGTTGTGTACCACTAAATCAATGTTTGCCTTGTTGACACAAGGAACTAAATTAAGCCTAGTGGAAAGGTGGTCGGTTCTACCAATCAATATTAAATGTTGTTCTGTGCACCGAATGTTGTAAAAATGTGAAACAACAATCAAATTGCAAAAATAAACCTATAGTTTATTCTGAAATCAGATGATCATTAGAAAAATGGTTGTTAACAATTGCAAATATATTATGATATAATTATCTTTTAAAAATAGTTTTTAAAGATTCACATAACTTGAATTTATATAATCTTTTTAAATGTCATAACAAATCTATGTGGTATTTCTAATAGTTCAAATAAATTTAAAAATAAAATGAATTATAATAAAAGCAAATATTAACATGTTTTGATATTTTTACATAATATATAGTAGATTTTTATTAATACAACATTATTATTCTGTTTATTGCATTGTATAAGGTCTTGTATGTGCACAAATTGTAACATGATGTGAACGTTTATAAATAATTACGTAATATGCTTATTTGTTATATGACGGTAGTTTTGATTATTGTGTAATTTTGTAGAGTTGATTTTGTAAGACTTGTTTGTTAATGCACTGAAAAACATTGCTGGTTGAAAAGCAATATTTGACACATTTAGTAACACTTCTTCGTATTTTCGAAAAATTTGAATGCCAAAAATATTAACGATAGAGACATTTTTATAGTGGCAAGAAGGCAAAATGTAGTTGTTGAGCCTTAATCACTTAGCTAAATTGGTGTAAAAACTTGAATTTACATTTTGATCAAATAGGCCACTTTAAAATGTTATTAGCTGCAGAATAATTTTAAGTTATTACTAATTATAGAATTGACACTGTATCAACATGCTAATTGTACGTACACAAATTAAAACAAAATACTTATTAAAAGTATTGGGTACTCTTTATAATTCCAAATGAAATTAATAGATGTAAACTGTGAGTGAGGTTAATCCATTTCGTACATTTCCGTCAGTCATAAATATATAAAGAATCAGTATATATATACAAAAAATATAGTGTAATTAACTTAACATTAATAACTACATCAGCTTGGAATTAACATAGACACAGTTTGTATTGTGTATATGTATGTCTGTGTAGCTGGTAATGTTAAGTTAATTACATCATATATATGTATATATATATATATATATATATATATTCAACAACAACAGTTAGAGGTAAAGTCGCCACATTTCTATTAATTCCAAGTTCGTATAGCATCTCGAATAATCCCCTTCTATTGTTCACGGTTTTTACAGGCGTCTAGAGATATGTCAGTCCATCGACTTAACCATTGTTTCCAAGACAAAATTCCTAGTCAAAATGATGTGAAAATTGTACCAAGCAACATTCGTTTAAATACGTTTCCAACCACCTTTCCTCTTCACTTACTGATCTTGATACGAAGGATGCGACATGGGTGTTGTGCCAAATGTATCTAAAACACCTTGCTTCAGTTTTGTCAAGCTGCTTGTTAATTGCATTTTATGCCTTTTTTCCAAACCATGCAGATTGAATCGCAAGAAATCGACCGATTTATTCAATGCCTATCGCAGCACTATCATTCGATTCGTTGGCCCGTCGATAGCCAAACAACGGCATCAAACAATAGTCAGTCGCCAATAAGTGTTGATCAACTCTATTTGGTATTCTATGCCATACTGTTGTTGCAAACTAGTCTGCACAATGCCAATGCGGCCAAGTCAAGTTTGGGCAAACAGACTGTTGGACAGTTTATCAAAATTGTTCGAGGTGCGTGTTGGCAATGGGTTTTTAAAATGTGCAAACAATTCTTTGCGCAGCGGTATAACTGAACTTTCACTGGATTTGAGCCCAGTGAATGGGTCCTAGCGTACACCCAAGATGATTATAAAGTATCTCAAGGTATCTATTTACCATATGTAACCGGTTAGGCTTGTGGATCTGTCAACAGGCGTCAACTTCGAGGAAGATCGCCTCGTCAATTTCTGTGAACCCTGGCGTCGTCACAAGGAAACGGTCTACTAGCCAAAAAGTTTTATTTGACCTTCTCTCCAAGTTCAATTCGCATCCGACAACCTCTTTTTATAGGAATTCGAGTTACTATACAAACATGGAATTAATAAAAAGGTGACTCTACCACCTACTTATGTCATGTTTATGTTAATTCATTGCTGTTGGCATGATGAATTGGTGGTGGTGTAAAAATGAAAACAGGTTAGGAACCGTATCCGGGTGGTGCAGCGCTAGGTTTGAACGTGAATACGAGTTTCACTAGCTGCACTAAATGCAAATTATTGTTTGACGTTTGACAGGTTAAATACTGTTTATTGTGTAAAACATTGTAGTAGTAGTAGCAAACGAATAGATAAATAAAATATAAAACGTTGACTGTGTTGTTTTGTGTTTGCTTGTAGATAAAAGGTATTATGCTGACATAACTATATCCCATTCTATTGTTCAAACGTTTTGGTCCAAATATTTTTTGTCAAATATGTTGTGAAATTTCAATTTTTGTTTATTAAAATAAGAGTACAACTAGTATTTTATTATACCACTGGTATATATATATATATATATATATATATATATATATATATATATCTAGGAATGCTAATGATCCTGAAGTTCTAGGATTTTAACGATCCGGAGGATTTAAGTAATGCTTTTAAAGTCTCAATTTCCAATGATGGTGATATTCTTGACTGTTCCTTTACCACGTAGTGCATCCTGGTCTAGGTGTCTATATGAATCTAGAATAGTAACAGCAGGGAGTCAATGCACAGCGTTATAACTGGGATTCCGCTACGGCGGGTGAGTGCAAGCATACATTCAGGATACTCAAAAGCTATTT
This sequence comes from Cardicola forsteri, assembly GCA_025895645.1. Classification (NCBI taxonomy): domain Eukaryota; kingdom Metazoa; phylum Platyhelminthes; class Trematoda; order Strigeidida; family Aporocotylidae; genus Cardicola; species Cardicola forsteri. Next base: position 24,468 of record JAKXYG010000085.1, on the reverse strand, counting down.
TAAGGTGTGTGTATACTATATGTAACCGTTAGGCTGAGGGGGCATAATCGCAAGAAAAAATCATGCGGTCTTGTCAATCTTTGCGAACAGTGGCGACGTCACAAGGATGCCGTCTACCAGCCAAGAACCTTCGTTACTCTTCTACATTTGTTACTTTTATCAAATCATCGAAGTCGATCGTTTTATGCGCTGTATAGATATGGAAAATAATGAATAGGTGACTACGTCATTAACCACAGTGAAATCTTAACCAAATAGTTGTATAAAGTATTTATTAATTCACCTTTTTACATCATTGAATTATTACCTGATACTGCAAAATCTTTGAATTTCTAATATACAAGTACCTTGATATAGATATTTGTTGAAGTTATCATATGTTGGGTGTACTTTTGTCAGATTATTTCATTTTTATCAATTTTTGCGTTATTTATTCGGTGACGTGATCACCTCTTCATTATTTTCCATATCTATATGGTATATAAAACGATCTACTTCGATGGTTTGATCAGCGTAACAAACGTAGAAGAATAACTAAGTTTCTTGGCTGGTAGACGGCACTCTTGTGACATCACCACTGTATTTACTAAACAAATAATAAATATATTTAAATGGGAAAATATTTATGTTAATATTCCCTCGTGTTTAACTTATTAACTTCTTAATAAATTCAATTTTAGTGATTTTTGTCAAAACTGTTTTGATTTAAAAGGTCATTTGCCAATTAACTATAATCTTTATAATTGAATTGGGAAATATTTTTTTTCATTAATTGGTTTCAAAATAATTGACTTATTTTCCAATTTTAAACAATTTTAGTTTTCGTACTAGAAATATAAAGTTTATAAAATTAAGATAGGAATCATTTTTCAATTTTTTTATTTATTCAAAGTTTATCTAAGTACGAAACATTTTGTAAAAAATAATGTTTTTAGACTGAAACTAAAACAATATTGCTGTTACTTTATTTTTTAACACATTATTATACGTATATGATGCTACTATTACGTGGTACAAGTGATAGTTGTACATATCGAGTGGAAAAATCTAGTATTTAAACACACCTGGTGTTCAGTAAAAACGTTTGACCTATGCAAGAAATAAATTTGAATATAACAATTACAAATATGAATATTTTGTGACAAAAATAAAAATGACATATTTTTCTTTACATAGAAAATAAGTAATTTTTTATTTGTATTGATTTTGAGAATTTTTATTTATTTTTTTAAAACTTTTAAAACATTCTATTTTTAAAATGGTTGCGTTTGTGATATACTTTCAAAAAAACCTGTTTTATGTAAACTCCTCTATACAATAATAGCTACTTTAAAATATTCTTCTGAAAAAACTTTTGTTTTCTAATAAAACAATAAATCAACTCTACATCGTTTATACATTTTTACATACTTTTTATGAACTTAAAGAAATTAAATAAAATGCTTTTTAACTCAAAAATTATCACAAACCTTATACCAATAAACTTTTAACGTAAATATAATTGTGAAGTAAATGAAATGAAAAATAAATCTAAATAGTTAATTTATTTGTTGTTTTTTTTAAAAATGAATAAACAATGTATATGTACTGGTTAAAAATATACAGTGATTTATTTTATCATTTACAAATTATTCAATTAGTTGTTTTTGTTCATTAGCTGTCAACTGTAAAATTGCAATCAACGGTTATTTAAACAAGATTTTACAATTCGGTTACATTAACGTTCAGTTGATTGTTTAATACGTAAATATAATTTCAAAATTGCGTTTTTGTTAAGATTTTGGTAAGGCCGAGTTTGATTATTTTTGATAATTGGTAAATTCTTCCATTTCATATACAATGCCACCCTTCCACTTGATCCTCTAGAGCATTGAACAATTAACAAAAAGAATTATCTAGTCTACATTTTAAAAAAGGTAACGTGATTTTTGTTACACTTTTGAAAGTAATGCAATTTTAGGCATTTAAAAAGCATAAACCTTCAATAATATAGACGTTACATTGATACAATTGTATCCAGACAACACAAACTTTAATATAATTGTAATTGTTTGCAATTATTTTAAAGTATAATGTAAATGGTTTGAGAAATGAAAATTTTTGATTAAGACAATTAATTATGTAATGAAAAATTAAACCCCATAACATTAGTTTAAAAACGTAGAAACCTCTAGAATCGAGAAAATTTTAGAATGAAATTAATACTACTTAAAATATTTTGAATGTATAGCTTTTATTATCTATTTTTATATATCTAAACATATTTTATATTATAATTTATTTTTAACCAACTAATTTGTTTGTTTTTATTATTTTTTTAAATGTCAACATTCTTTTTTTTTGACCTAAATTGGAATTCATAATTATATTGATATAAAATATTATTTTTGATAAAATATTTCACAAATACTGCTCAGATAATATTTAAACAATGTTATACAGGGCGAATCAATTATACTATACTCGGAACTAGGTTAACATCGGCTCTAGCACCACTAAATGCATGCCCACGTTTGGCTACACTGAATGTCTCCTTGCCAATACGTGTTTTCCGTAAAGCTTTTGAACTAATAAAAATATATTTTATTGGAGGCTGTTACCAAGTTGAACAATCTAGTTGCTTGGCCTGGATGGTTGAGCCGTACAGCGCTCAACTCAAACCTGGGTTCGATTTCTCCTACCGACACTAAATGCAGGCTCATGTTCGGTTTCATGAAAATATCCAATGCCGAAAGATACGTTTTCCGTAAAATTTTTTATTCATTTCATTTTGGTTGGTGACGTGGTCACCTGTTCATTATTTCCCATATTTATACGACATGTAGAACGACCGATTTCGATGGCTTGACAAGCGTAGAAAAACGTGGAAGAATAACAAAGTTTCTTGGCTGGTAGACGGCATCCTTGTGACGTCGCCACTGTTCGCAAAGATTGACGAAGCCGCCTGATTTTTTGTCAGGGTTATCTCCCTTAGATACCTTTTAACTATCCTGGGTGTATGTTCGCATCCACCCGCCGTAGCGGAAGCCCAGTTATACCGCTGTGCACTCGGACCCTGCTGTTATTAGTTTAGATGCCTAGGGGCACCTAGTCCAGGATGCACCACATGGAGGACTAACGTCAGGAATATCACAATCATTGGAAATTGAGACTTTATAAGCATTACTCAAATCCTCAGGATCATTAGCATCCCATCCGTAAAACGTTTAACATAGACTATATTTTCTTTATAGACTTGTGTTAAACAATAAAAAAAACCGAATTACTGGTATTTTGTCAATAACGATGAGTTAAAATTTGCAATTGTAGTGTCGGGGTGGTTTAGTGTCACAGCACTCGACTTGAACCTTGTGGACATGGGTTCGAATCGCATTACAAGCACTAAATGCAGGCCCACGTTCGACTTTACTAAAATGTCCACTGTTGAAAGATATTTGCCGTCAAAACATTCAAAGTAGTCAAAAATAGGTACAAATATTATTATTAACATTGAATACTTTTAACTTTATTAAAATTATTACGGCTACTATTAGATGACTATTTACAGCAGCTAATAATGATGCCAATGGTAGGGGTATAATTAAATTCAAAGTGTAAACAAACACTATGATTTCTCTCTTCCCTACATCCGTTCTGTGTTCAAAGTAATATAATGCCCCTTCACGCATGCACTTGACTTTAGAATGTATGTTAATTTTGAGTTTTTATTATTCTATGTAATTTAGTCTTATTTTATTTTCTGACTAATGTTACATACTGCTAATTGCATCGTATTTTCGTAATTGTAAATATATTTTGTATGCTGAAAGCTCCTTCTACTGAAGTATCTAATCCATATATATATATATATATATATATATATATATATATATATATATATATATATATATATATATATATGTATATATCTTTTATTGATTTTAGACTGCCCAGATTGTACCTATTTGTTTTTTTCGCAAGTTTATTATTGCCAAAGTTGTATTCAAATTGTATTTATGACATTTGTGTGTGTGCTTTACTAGACAGTCATTGTATTTTTATTTTGCAAACACTTGATGCATTTGTTTGTGTTAAGTACATATGTATGCAATGCAGAACCTTACTTTGTATACGTTGTTATTGTTATTATTGGCATGGATTTTTCGTTTAAAGTACATATTTGTATATTAGTAGGTTATACTATTAGTATGATAAGTAAAATGCAATAAACAAAATGTAACCACATACACTAATAATCGCTAAAATCGTTCCCAACGTCAACTGCCACTGAATGTCGACTTTTATTTGGTTTTACTATTTTTTCATTTTCTTTGTTTACGACATCCAAATTTAATTTTTGAGTTTTTTTATTTAATTTTGTAAAATAAAATAATACTTTTGCTCGTAGATTACTGCAGTCCACTTTTACATGGTTTTGGAATTATTTAATTCACAAAACGTTTATCTATACACTAGACATGTTTATTATATATATATATATATAAACGGTACACGTAAAAAAATCAAAAATGTTGTATGTAAAGTAAAAATGGAACATGTGTTTCAGTTATTTGATATATTTTAAATAATTTTTAGAAAAAATTGTTTTAAAATTTTAATTTTAAATCTTTTAAAAAATAATCTAAATTTGTACGTATTTATTTATTTTAGAAATTATTATTTTTAAAATGAGAGTTGAATGAAACAAAATAATTTTTAACTTGAAATAATTAAAATTGGGCTATGGCATTACAAGTGTGTGTTAGATATCATGCAATTTATTTTCTAATGTTAGCACTAATTGAACCTTTACAATTATAAATAATTTATACATCAATATCAACAAATTTGGTAGTTCAAAGGATAATAATGTTTTTTGTAATTTCTCTTAGACGCTTTAGATAACCAAATTGTTAGTGCTATTTGGTTTTTCAACACATGCTCAATTGTTTATTTAAACGTGCTTTGATTTTCTTTCCGATTCACCTCTTGTTTAAGATAACTAAAAACGTTTTCAATTTCATTGAAGTCTGGGCTATATGAAAGTTATTCAAAAAAATTTTGGTTTATGCAATAATTTTAAAATTAAGCTGAAAAACACGTCTCCTTTTTTTATGTATGCACCGGAGCATTGTTTTGAACAACCACTGAATGATCTAAAGCGTTTTGTCGTAATTCAGTCTTAAAAGATTCTTCGCAAATACTTACAAATTCTGAGCTGTTTAAATAGTTACTTGTTTGACTTTATTTTAGTAGTTGCCCGTACTTAATTCCGTAATATCCATGAAGACATGATGGACACGCAACATTTTTAGCAATGCAATTATGGTCTTGAGGAAAATTAGGATCACGGATAATCATGAATTGCACTGTCCACAGTTCGTACTTTAAAGCATACTTTTCAGCAAAAAAATCTCCAAAAATAAGTGTGACGGTTTTCATACATTTTTGTAAATTCAACACGTTCTGTTCTATGTTCTGCTGTTGAAGGAACTTTTTAAATGTTTTCTTCAACTGCAGATTGACCGATTTCATTTGTTTACGAATAAACGAATAATAAAAATTTGAAATTCCTTTTTTTGCATTCGTTCAATTGATTTCATTCTATTTCTTTTCAACTTAATAATTATAAACGAATCATATCGTTTACTTGTGGATGGTGCAGGTCCAGTTGCTGCTGTTCTTGGGCGTGTATAATCCTGTAAATCTCTATATACAGTCCGAGTACTTACTTCAAATACGACTGATCTGATCAATAATTAAACAAAAACTATGACAGTTTTTTATTTCTTCGTCATTTTTAGCAGATTATAAAAAGCTTCTACTATTTCAACTTATTGTAATTACGTACCATAAGTGTTCAAGATTAAGGGGTCAAATTAAATTTTGACACGTCATTAAAACAAAAATTGGGGGTCAAGTGCTTAACCTATTCATTCAATCATTTAAAATGTTACATACATACAAAATTTCAAAACTAATTAATATTTACTATAATTTAAATGTATGTGATAAGCATTTGTAAAATTATACAAAGAATTAATCATTTTGATTGAAATTATTATTGCATAATTGTTTTATGTAATTAAGTTAACATATAAATGTTAAGTGTAACCATTATCTTTTATTCATTTGAATGCTGTTTATTAAAAAAATGTAATACACTTTAATATTTTTAATTAGAAAAACTTAAAAACAATTTACTTTGATTATTGATAGCCTACATTATTTTAGTAAAATTACTATTATTTTTTAAAAAGTTTCCCAAGTTAGATCAAAAAATGAAAGATTATAGTTAATTGACAGAGTCCAGTTTATATATATATATATATATATATATATATATATATATATATATATATATATATATATATATATGTATATATGTAACGCACATTTTTGTATTGTGTATCTAATAGATTAGGAAAAGTTTGTGTTTCAATGCAATTATTGGTAGTACTAATATTGATATTATTATTTTGAATGTTTTGGTAAAAATACGACTATTGTCATCGTTAGTATTATTATTGGTATTACCATAGATATGAAGCTATTTGCACTATTATTAGAACAAGAACGATTTTACATTGTGTTAATGCATGATTTTGTACAATTAACTGTTTGGTGGTTAATTATACGTTATAAAATAAAATTAATATTAGTTAACTTATCTGGAAGGCAACAAGCAAATGCTTATATTATGCATTATTTTTGATAATTCTATACATTAGAATGCATTTCTGTAAACTATTTTCTCCGTCATTAATTTAACGACTGGGTTAAAAACGTATTATGCTTAACACCAGATTGGGCTTGGGTTTATGTTCATATGAGACTTGAAAGGTGTGCAGTGTTGGTGATTGCATAAAAAATGAATAAAGCAGATGTACAGTAATTTTGGTTGGTTCAAACCAAATTGATTCACTATTCAGTGGATATGATAATTCTATTATATATATACAGATAGTGACATAAGTGAATCCAATGTTGACCTACTATGATATTGAAATATATGTAGCACTTGTTACTTATTTTAGACATATCTAACGCTTATTAATAAGTACCTTAGATAATACTTTACTAATATTATTAGCAAAAAAATATAATACACAATAACATTCGTTTTAGCCATAAAGCACAATACCACCATTATGAAAACTTAAAAACAAACACAGATAATTGGTTTAAAAAATAGTTTTATCTACTAAAATACATAAATATAAAAAATAAAGGTAACAAACTTAATAATGTCAATAATTTAAGTGATATCCACGCTTTTGTTTAACTTCTGCAAGCCGCTTGGGGTAGGAATCTATCAACGTACCAATATAATCCTTCGAAATGCAATTTGTTACAACATGGTTAATTTTCGCTTCCAATGATACGTCAGTTTCCATGCGGTTAACCTCACGTTTTAAAATACGAAAAAGTTTTCAATCACATTGAGGTCTGGACTGTATGGAGGAAGTTGAATAAAAGTAAGCTTTTGTGGTCTAAATAAAGAAAACGTATAGTAAATTGTAAGTTATGTTAAAATACACATTACCACTTTTGAAGTATGCACAGGAGCATTGTCTTGGATGATTGTTAAGTGTTCTGTAGCATTTCTGGACAGCCCGCTATAAAACAATTGTTTGAATATTTGTACAAATTCGGTGCTATTTAAATTGCCACTAGTATGCATCCATTTTGGAGACTGATTGTACTTAATTGCAAAATATCCTTTGACACATGAAGGATGTGCAACTTTTATAGCAGTACAAGTGTGGTTGAGTGGAAAATTTGGACCATAAATAACCTTTGAATGTTCAGTCCATGGTACGTAGGCTACAGCAATTCATCTGTGACGTATATTGATTTCCAAAATGTCGATGGATAATGTTTGTACTTTTGGCAAACTCTACTCATTGTAATCTAGGGGCACGACTAAGTGGAGGTATCTTAACAGCCGCTTTAAGAATGAAACCTTCAGATTTCATCCTCCTTACTACAATTGAATATGAAAAATCTTCTAAGTATTGATTTTTTATTTGTTCATTCATTGTTCTGTTTTTTTAAGCTGCATAATTATAGACTGATCATCCTGTTTGGTTGTTGAACGTTTTCTACAAACGGTAGGTGATTTGGGGCTTGTTTTATTATTCAAAATGTTGTACACAGTTGAAACATCTATTTTCATGCATTCGGCAATTGTTTTAACTTTTGTGCCCTTATGAAAATTTTGAACCAATTCATAATCATGGGTAGACAAATAACGACACTGAGCTGTTTTAACCATAAGTATTATGGGCGCGGAAATAAGAGGCTTTTTATCAAAATTCCAAAATTTGAAACGGAAAATAAAAATCGACCTTGTGCTTACATTATTAAAAATAATTTAATAATTTTTTGGAAAAAAAATGTTTTAAAATTCTTTATATTAAAATACTTTTATAATAAATTATTTATTGACTATTTAAAAATACAGTGCAATTTTGTAGATATATGTATGAGCATTTATTTTATTTTAGAAATAATTATTTTTTAAAATAAAGGAAATATAAAATTAAAATATATTTTTTAATAATTATTTTTGTAAATAAATTACATATTTTTATATTTAATAAATTTTAACTAGAAAAAGTTAAAGTTTAGGAATTGGATTACCGGCGTATATGAAGGTTATATATTTATTAAAAAATGTAGCGCATCAATAATATATTTATAATGTGTAAAAAAATTCGTTATTTTAAAAATATACATTAATTTATTTTACAAACAAAAATATTAAAAAATAAATGAAATACGTTGCCTACTGTATATATACATATATATATATATATATATATATATATATATATATATATATATATAACCTTTAATAACCTCACAATAAATTTGTTTCTAATGTAGTAATTTTAAGATTACAAGTACGTCCATTAGTAATAATACTTTACTTTATACGGATAACTGGAAGTTTCTAAAATGGACAATGATTTGTATCCCACTGTGAGTGATATATAGCACAAGCTTTATTTTAAATAAGCCACGTGAAGTCTCATAACATGTGATTCTATGAACCTGGGTGGGCATGCATTCCATCTGCACCACTAGCATTAATGCGGGCCCATATTCGGTTTTGATAAAACGTTCATTGCTGAAAGATATTTTTTATAAAACATTTAAAGTAATAAAAATATAATAATATATAATGATAATATTATATTATCATTTAAGCAATAAACCTAGAACATAACTGAGTTATTATTATTATTACAAAACCCTTTTTCTTTAAAAATGAGCATGGACCAACAAGATGACAGATCCGGAACAAAAAGGTTCCGTAATTCAAAAAGAACATGGGTCAACAAAATGATTCTGGATGTTCGACTATTTTACCAACATTTTTGTTTGATCTTATACGACATTCATTTCAGTTAGATTTTCCCGAATGGTTCTTTGCCAAGTTTTCTACCGTCTACCCCAACCCCCTTTTTTTGCCATCGTCAGTTGTTTATAACAAAACCGTTCTTGCTAGTCTTTCGGGTGGAGATGGGGGTGGGTAAATGTAAAATGTATCCAAGTAATTTGCTTCGTCTAATCGAAGAATGATATTCTTTTCGGTTTTCACTCATCCCTATCACCTGGGTCGTGCTATCACTTTTATGCTGTTGTTTGCTAGAATGGTGTCCTCTTACTGTTTCTGGATCAATGTGGATATTTTACAGTTGCCAGATTGCTAGCCTTCGTTCTCTTTTATCCAGGCATGGGACTGACTAGATTGGTTCATTTCTGATCTTCATCATGTCCAATAGCAATTTAATTTAGCTTTTAGTGAACAAATTTTACTTAGCAGATATAATTTAACGTTATTTGACCATTGATGATAGCAATAACTTTTCCAATATTGTAATATCCCAAATGCAGCTAACTAATTTTCATTTTTTCATATATTTATTCACTATAACTTAAATTACTATTTTATATGCTCATTAATGTACATTTAATTTCGTACATTTTTGTTATCATTGTTTTTATAATTTAAATCTTTTGTCAAGATATTTAAAAATGGAGTAGATTTTGTAATTAGTTTGTTTATTAAATGCAACAATTTTATTTTAAAAATTAGCATTTTTATAAGTTTTTGGACATGAATTAAGAAAACATGCATACAAATTAAGCACAATAAAATGTTCTGAGACTGACTTTAAAATAGATGAAAATTATTTTTTTGAAAAACCAACACTAATTGTTTTGATTCAAATGGATTAGAAATGTAGGTAGCTGATTTATTTATAAAAATTGAAATAAACTTATAATTAGTAGTAATGCATGCCTTATGTTCTGTTGAGTGTTTTACAACAAAACTTTTGTCAACTCACAGACAGTTAGCGCAAACATACATGACGATTAGCGTTAACTACCGACAATGTGATACAAACCGTTGATTATTAGAAAGGACAGGTCTGGCGGTACATCGCTCGACTCTAACCTGGGTGGGTGTGGGTTTGATCTGGGATGCTAATGATCCTGAGGATTTGAGTAATGCTTATAAAGTCTCAATTTCCAATGATGATGACTGTTGTCCTCCACGTGGTGCATCCTGGACTAGGTGCCAACAGGCATCTAGACTAATAACAGCAGGGTCTGAGTGCACAGCGGTATAACTGGGCTTCCGCTACGGCGGGTGGGTGCGAACATACACCCAGGATACTTAAAAGGTATCTAAATGTATACGTCTATCATATGTAGCCCTTGGACTAAAGGAGATAACCCTGACACAAAATCAGGCGGCTTCGTCAATTTTTGCGAACAGTGGCGACGTCACAAGGATGCCGTCTACCAGCTAAGAAACTTTGTTATTATTCCGCGTTTATCTACGCTTGTCAAGCCATCGAAATCGATCGTTCTACATGTCGTATAAATATGGGAAATAATGAAGAGGTGACCACGTCACCAACCAAAATGAAAAAAAAATGAATGTGGGTTTGATCCTCTTTGGCTTCGCTAAAATCTCTACTGCTGAAAGATGTTTTTCCTAAAGCATTTAAAGTTGAGAAATATTTAGAGATTGTATCCATTGTACTATCTATGTCCAATACATAGGTAGTAATAATAATAATAATGTGGAAATTCTATATCTATTATTATACAGTATATATAAAAATAATTGTATTGATAATATTTTTTACTAAAAATGTTATAAACTTAATCTATATTCTAATTCATTAAAATAATAGTTGAATTGAAATATTTTCTCTCCATCAATATATATAGCAAAGCCGATAAATTACATTCCTTTGATTTAAACTATATTTAAAATTAACTATATGATTTATTATTTATTTTTTAAATTTCTATTGCGAATGAGTGTAATATATTTTGATTATTAAAACAAATTGTTTTTATGATTTTTATTTTTTAAAATGCTTCCAATATTTAAATTTACGACTACATAATCAGTGATTGAAATCAGTAATTAAAATTTAAATGATATCATTATTGTGTATAGTTCATATTAATTTATTGAATAGCACATTTTTGAAAATCCCATTGGTGTTTAGTTTAAATTGTTTGGGTTTTATTTATTTTCATATTTTAACATGGATGCTTTTATTGCATTTTTGTAATTTATCGGTTGTATTTACTTGTTGATTTAAATACTGCAGTAGGTATAATTACATTGCATTGATTGTGTTTTAATGTGACTGAATAAACGTTCGTCTTCGTTTGTTTGCTTTCTGTTATCAGAATGCATGGGGGCAAATAACTGAAGACTAGGTATTACTAATTAACGATTATTGGATTCGATCATCATTCAACGTCCACTTATTTATTAAATGGGCAAATGAAATGTGTAACTATTATTATTATTATTATTATTGTTTCTAATGCAGACATTTTATCAACTTCGACCAGTTCAATTAAACACGAATTTTCCAACTACAATTTAACCGCCATTTTTCATCGGATCAAATCCCATCCACTCAAACCGGGTCCTGACGCCACCGAATCGATCAGTCGCCTAGCTCAGTCCTTGTTGTGGACGTCTAGTCAAACAAATCAGGAAACGGGACTAGACTTGGTTTTACCTCATCGCCGCCTTGTTTCATATTGCACCGTGTTGCACGTAATTATTATTATTATTATTATTATATTATTATTATTATTATTATTATACTATTATTATGATTATTATTATATTATTATTGTTATTGTAACACCTTTGAAATAGCACAATTATATTTAGAACATATACATAGATATTTATAAATACAGCTAGCATGGTAGTAAATAAATTAGAAATGTTCAAAGTTAAGAAATCAATGCATTTATTTGACTACACAACGTAAAGCATGATTTATTACATGATTGGGTGTATATACAAACTCAAAACCTTTACTAGGGAGACACTAGACATTAAACACAAATTTCCAATAGTTTTGAATGGTTCTTTTTATACCAAATTGTAAGTGACACATCCCTTTGTTTCATTAACGTTTTTTCAAGTATGAAAGTAACTTTAATCTAGTTCCATCCTATTTATCAATGTATCTATGAAAGGATATGCTGCAATAGTAAAAAAACATGCTATCCGTATCGATATCTATATTTTTATTGATTTTGGATGAAATATTTAACTTTGAAAAAAAATCTATATGAAAATATTTTACAGTTTTTATTTATAAAATTTTTTAAATTCTTTTCTTTTCAATATATGAGAAATCGACAACACAATCACGCATATTAAAACAAATTTGCGCACTTATGTTTTACACGATTATTTTAAAACCACATTTGACCATTTCTTTGCGAATAACGATCGTTTTATCAAAATAGAAATGAAGTTTGATTTTATTATTATTATTAGTTCCGATTAACCGACTGAAATTGGACAATTATTTCGATATTCTGCAGTTTGTTTTTTGTTGTTAAAAATACGGCAATGGACAAAATTCTATTAAACTATTTTTTGCTCAATGCATCTTATAAAAATTAGTCATTTTTATACAGAACCTCCCAAATGGGTGCTTCGGTTAATTTGAGTAGAGTAAAATTAACGACTCCCCTTGTGATTTCTTCATTGCTCTCCAATAGCCTATTAAAAGCGGTGGAGATTGTTTTTTTTATCATCTTTGTATAGTGTGCTGATTATTGATTATCCTATCAGTGTTAACTGTTTTTACTTAAACTTCGAAAAATGGCTTTAGATGCCGCACAACACGAATTGTTTTCCATCTTGTTACTTGAATTTAATGCGATAATAGGGAATAGCCCCCTATGCTTATCGAATACAAATTTTAATTGTTCAACGATTTGCAATCGTATTTTGCAACTGGTTGCAGGTTGTTGTGAATTGTAGACAATTGCTAGGTAGGTTATAAAACCAATCTACTGAAAAAGTGGCGAACCCATAAGAATGAGATAACATTTTGTGAGAAATATATATTTTACCATCTTCCATTGTCTATTTTCAAACTGTTCTTGCTAGTTTTTTGGGCAATAAACGTAAAATTTGACCAAGTAATTTTCATTGTCTAATTGTAATAATGTCATGTAGTGAACGCGAATCAGTTCCTTTCGCAATCTCATTAATTGAAATGTGATCGCGTCAAGCAATCTGTAAAATACTCGTAAGACACCGACGATGGAAAAACATGGACCATCTTGCCTATTCTCTTCCACGTTTCACTTACCAATCGTGATGTAACAAATACATTTTCTATTAAAAAATTTACACGGCTTCACAACAAATAAACCATTCCACCAACATATAGACTAATAACAATTGACATTGCCATTCGTATTCATTGTGTACATACGCCTGGACATGTAACATGTTTTTTATCCCCTACTTGACAATATTTTCCAAACAGATCATTCCTACACGAACAAAAGACAAAAAAGATCAAACCTATTTGCGCCATTTGTTTGTATTTAACGACCTCTTGCTTATTGCCAAAGACTTGCGTCCATCCAAACTGCCATTCAAATCGATGTGGTCGTCTAATTTGACCGACAAGCAAGTGGAAGTCCTGTTTGCCCAAGCACCCAAAATGACGTTTCGGCCGCCTTTTGAAAGTCGAACTGACGACGCTTGCATAGCAACGCGATGTATTGGTGTTACACCGTTTGGACTGAGGCGTCGGGCGCGGTCCGAACACGAAGGAACAAGAATGCGACTGCTTTCGATTAAAATGATTCCTCTGTTGGGTTGTCAAATTAGGCCTTTTCAAACTAAAGGTCAGTTTGGGAGTGTTTGACATTTGGTGTGAATACTTGTGGAAAAAATAGTTGTGTATTATGATATAACCAAGTCGATTAGAAATAGCTTACTTATAAAAATATACTTGTGAGGCACGTTGGTGGGTAGATGATAGAACCAACTAAGGGAAAAAGAATTTTAAAAAATCCTATTGGTCAACCTCCGTGAGTGAGTGTGAGTCACATTGGTGCATTCTTCTATTAAAATGGGATTCTTTGACCTTGAAAATGTATATAAAGTGGAAAAATCAATATTTACATAGCACTATACGATTTGTATTACGTCATCGTGCAAAATTTGGTCACACTTTTTGAAACTTTCCCAACTCCCTTTTTCGCAACTTTTTCCCTTGGTTGGTTTTATCATCTACCACTTTATGTCTTCAATATCTTATTAAAATCAATATTTAGCTGGTGCTATACTGATTTTTGTATTGCGTCATCGTGTAAATTGTGCCCACATATTTAGAACATTTTCTACACCACATTTTGATGTATTCATACACTCATGAAATGTTATATTGGTTCCTTTTTCCCCGGTAGATTATTAATTCCACCTCGAGGAAAACCATTTAAAAAATCCTATTGATCAATCTTTGTAAGTAAATATGAGTCACGTTGGTGTATTTTTCTATCAAAAAAGTTTGACCTTGAATATATATATATGAAGTCGAAAAATTAATATTTAGCTAGTATAATACGATTTGTATTATATCATTGTGAGAATAAATCGTATAAATCGTGCAATTTTGTCCACATAATTAGAAACTTTTCCATCACTAACTCATGATTAAAAAAATGTGATCACACACTCACAATATGTTATTTAACTTTTATTGGTTCCTATTGGTTCGATAAGTTTTATAATCCACCCGCTTTCTATTTGCATTTCAGTTTATCAATACGGATTAGAATTGTGGTCTCCGCCCTATTCCGATTGCCAATCGTCACCCATCAGTTCCGATGGCGACATTGGAGTGTTTGATTCATTTAAACTCAAACCAGCGGCTACTTTGGCGGCTATTACAAAATTGGATTTTAATCGATTGGTCAAAGACTTGTTTGAATCCTTGAGACAAACGACACATGTGCATTTAGGATGTTCGTAAACATATTAAGTTAATTAGAACATACTACTGAAATACGGTAAAGTAGACACCTATATTTGTTGAAAATGTTAGGAAACAATACAATGTGGTTTCTGTAGAATTTATTCATGTACAATTATTTTACAAGAAAGCAAATCGATGAACGATAATTTGTTTTGATTTTGAAAATATAATTTAATTTTGTAATTCTTAATGCTCACCTTTTATCTATTACAATCTTTTTGTATATAAATTGTTTTTCAAATTTAAGAAAAAATTGATATTGTATAATGTACATTGTTTTTTTAATCCTACATAAATATAATTGAAAATTAATTGTAAAATATTTTATTCGTAAAACATTAATTTATAAATGTTGATAAGTTGTATTATTCCTACTGTTTAAACTATTGAATAGTGTATTAATTTGATTTTCGTCATTCTATATTTAAGAACAGGTAATAACGTTAAAAAATAAATTTATAAGAAAATAGTTTCGATTTTGGTCCAGTGCCCGAATAATTTAACGGCACAGTGCTATACTTAAGCTTAGCTGGACATGGATTCAATCTCTACCATTGGTATCAAACGTGGATTCACGTTCTGCTTCGTTAAAATGGCCAATGCTGAAAGATGTTTTTATAAAACGTCTAAAGCAATAACAAAATAATAAAATTATATATATATATATATATATTACTTTTATTTATTTATTTTATGTTTGCTACTTTGAGTGTTCTACGAGAAACATCTTTCAGCAGTGGACATTTTAGCGAAGCCCAACGTGGGCCCGCATTTTAGTGTCGGTGATGGGATTCGAACCCCGATGCCCACCGAGGTCCGAATTCGAGCACTGTACCACTAGACCATACATAGAAAGGGAGACTGAGGCTAAAACAATTAAGTATTAAATTAAAGAAAAATTAACGGTAATACTTGTGATTTAATTTATCAATACATATAAACTAACGATATGACTGTAGCATTTAAACTTGTGTGCAGTCATTTTCCAAGATTTAAGTATTTAAAATTTATTATAGTTTACCAAATGTAGAAAAAATTAATTTTAGCAATTCATGATCAAGTGGAAATGTATTTTATAGAAAGTTGACTTTTGGCGCTGTAACCGTTTGATCTAATAAACACATTGTAAATAAATTGAATTTCATATAATTTAAAGAAAATATCCAAGGTGCACATATGGACATAATTAGTCTGCATTTCTTAATGTAACATACTGTGAACATAACTACTACAGTTTAAATTATTTATGTATTGAGTATTAGAAACACTTTTGATTGCTCATAAAAAATACTATGCACACTGCTATTATTAACAGAAATAACTAGGAACATAAACTTATTGCTGGCATTAAATATGGGAAATGATTTAAGTGGGCTGAAAATTTACTAAAAGCGTCGAAACATTAAATCCAAACACAGAAATTAGAATAATTACACAATTGTTCTTATTTATAGTTGGATAACGCGAAGATATTAATTTTATTATCTATCTTTTTTCTCAAAGAAAATAAGTGAACTTTTTCGACAACTTTAATGCCTTTTGTACTTTCATCTATTCAAAACATTTTGCCCTGTAAACCATGGGACAAGATTGTTCAGTATAATTGAACACTGCATTTTTAACTTTGACGATTGTGCACATTGCAAATTGAAATTCCAATCAGATTTGGCCAAACTCCGTCATCGTAATCATGCTTTTACTTCTTCGCTGTAGTTTAATGAAATGGTATCCTTTTGTTGTCTTTTTATCAAAATTATTTTTTACAGAGATCATGTTGCTAATCTCAATTGGACTTGATAACGGTTCCAGATTATAATAAAACAAAATGTTTAAAATGTTACATTTTTGTAAATGTTTCTACTGTTTTCTGTACAAACATACAGTAACTATTTGTGCAGTACACACACATTGTGTTTTAAAGACAGTCAGAATATTAAATAGGTCTTATATTGAAGATGTTAAAAATCTATTTTAACACTATTATTATATCAATTTTTAAATCTATTATAGTATTTAAACTGAATTTAATAAATATCACTAAACACTATTTACTGTATTGACCTGCATGCTAAAAGCCCTAGTGGAAGGAATCATTTACCTGCTTGGTAGCGGTAGTAACGTACAACATTTGAGGATACTAAGAAATTAGTTACCTCCCAGAAGTCTGCGGTTAAGGCATTTGATTACACCAGAGAGGCATGGGTTCAAGTTCGTGTTTTCTAGGTTTACATATTTTAATACAAATTGACACTCAGTGAATCAAGGCACACAGTACATGATTATTAAATTTTTATTCAATAGACCTAACACTAATGCTGTTAAAAATCATTTAATATATTTTCCATAAGCATATCAAAATTAAACAACTGTTTATCTACACTTGAATATTGTTCAAACTAAGCAACATTATTAGGAAAATACTGAATTCCCTAATTTAACTAACTAGAGAAATAAGCAACTAGATTAATTATTGAAACTTTTGTAGTATACGATAATAGTAAATATTATTGTTTAAAAACCCATTCACTTAAAAATATTAAAAAACAAATGAGTTAAGTAAATGTTCAAATTTTTTATTTTACAAAAGCATTTTTGATTAGTTTACGTGTACCGTCATATATATATATATATATATATATATACGGGAAACATCTTTTAGCAGTGAACATTTTTGCGAAGCCGAACATGGGTCCACATTTAGTGCTGGTGGTGGGATTCAAGCCTATGTCCACCGTGTAAAAGTGGACTGCATCAATCTACAACCAAATTTAATTTTCGAACATTAGATAAATTTGCTTGATTTATTTTTAAAGCCTGCCATAGAACATGGAGTTTTTATAAAAACATCTGAAAGTTATTCTTTTTGATAAATTAGAAAATGTATGTGCTGTTACTTACATTTTCCAGTCATGTATAATATAGATTTGGTAAAAAATGAGAAATATTTTACAAAATAAGTTACATACGTATCTTGTTTACATATGTTTTGTGGTAAAAGGTGTCTAAGATAACAGAAATGTATTCAAACTAAACTCAATTTAAACAGTAAACAATTTATACAAGCTCAAAAAATTATTTCAGTTGTTAATTTTACAAGACGCTTCAGGGTGTTGAAATGATATTCAAAGTAATGCTCAAAGATGCACCTTAGTATTGGTAATGTTTATTTTACTATAACTTGCCTTTTACTGTAATTTTGAATTATTTAGACCGAAAAAATCTTATTTACCATGAAACGAACGTTTGCTTATTTAATTTTCTATAGCTCAGATTTAAGTATTATTTATTTTATGTTAGGCGTTTTTTAAGCCGTAGGTAAACATAATGTAAAATAACGTCATACTTATAAATAACATTATTTAAGTTATGAAAATTACATTTTATAGGATTATATCGGTACATTGATAGATTTATTTTCAAAAGGCTGGCAGAAGTTATAAAAGATAGTAAATATCTCTTGACTTATTAAAACATTTTTAATTTGCAACCTTTATTTAATAAATTTATGTATTATATTCAATGAAATTATTTTTTTCTTAACAAATTATAAATGTGTTTTCAAGTTCTAATAAAATTTAGCCATATGTTGTGCTAATGTCTTTTTTATAAAATAATACTTTGCGCATATTTATTCAAAAAATATTTGCAAACATAATTCTTATTCATTAAATAAGTACATTATTATGTTATGTTAACCAAAAAACGGACGTTCGAACAGTTGATTTCATCTTTGTCCACTGTGTGTATCCAAATGCAACTAGTAAAGAGGTTTACATTTTGTGGTTGACTGTTCTTAAATATGTAATTTTATCGTTTGATAGGGAGTATGTATTAGCAGGTGACCATTTAGCAAAACCAAATAAAGGTCGACATTCAGTGGCAGTTGCGGTAGTTGAAGCCGTGTTTAATGCACATATATGTACTTTAAACGAAAAATCCATGCCAATAAGAATAACGTATGCAAAGTACGTTTCTGCATTGCAACATATGTACTTAACACAAACAAATGCATCAAGTGTTTGCAAAATAAAATACAATGACTGTCTAGTAAAGCACAAACACAAATGTCATAAATACAATTTGAATACAACTTTGGCAATAATAAACTTGCGAAAAATATCAATTATATATATATATATATAATACAAAAACCTTTTGCTTTAGTAATAAGCATGGGGCAATAAGACAACAATTACAGCAAAACAACAACAACCAAGTCTCTTTGGTATTGAAGATTTTGCAAATCAAAGATTGACCTTCCTTTCGGATTTGACTCAACTCTGTCATTTGTGTGTTACTCTGTCATCCAGATATGTGCAAAATTTTTTTTGCAGTTGTTTGCCGGAATGGCGTGCTCTTATTTTTTCCGTAGTAGTATAAATGTTTTACAGAAGCAAACCCCCTTTTTTTCTTCCGGCTTGGGACTGGCTAGATTGAATCATTTCTGATCCAAACAAGGCTGAGTTAAAACAAGGCTATATAGTTATATATATATATATATATATATATATATATATATATATATATATATATATATATATATATATATATATATAACGGTGAAAAATGCGATAGCACAATCCAAATGACAGGATTGAGTAAACGCCAAAAGGAAGCCCACTTTTTAATTCGCAGTACCTTTGATTAGACGAAGGAAGTTGTAATTATAATAATAATAATGCAGACATTTATTTGCATTTAACACTTAATGCACATTTGCGGATTTCCTATTATTCAAAACTAATTTTTAAACCATACAATAAGCTTTTTCAGATAAAAATAATAGAAGACGTAAACTGTGAGATGAATTCATTCCACATATTCTCTTCAGTTGTAAACATACAAATAATTAGTATATATATATATATATATATATATATATATATATATATATATATATATATATAATAGATGATAAATTATTTTGGTGTTTGATTATACCTGTTGGAACTTGTTATTTACTTACATACATACATAAGTTTCTCAATAGTAACATAAAAAAATATTATCAAATAAATAAGTAAAAGAAAAATGTGAAAAAATAGAATACATGAATCAATACATGTAGGATTAGTTGT
Organism: Cardicola forsteri; assembly: GCA_025895645.1. Lineage (NCBI taxonomy): Eukaryota > Metazoa > Platyhelminthes > Trematoda > Strigeidida > Aporocotylidae > Cardicola > Cardicola forsteri. The sequence goes on along the minus strand of JAKXYG010000085.1, from coordinate 4,055 downwards.
TAAATGGAATAAAGCAAATAAATTAAACTTTTCCATAATTGTAAAATACTTTTTACAATATATGTTAGTCACCAAACGGAGCATTTTTGTGGGGGATTCATTCGAGATCCAACAGGACAGTTAAAAGCTTCTGAAAATTCAACCATGTTTGATAGTGTTCCAATAACTCTAAAACAAAATGCAAGCCATTATATATATATATATAAATATATATATATATATATATATATATATATATATATATATATATATATTATATATATATGGAAGTAGAACACAAAACTAAGCTTATTTTGAAATAATATTGTTCTTAGTAAAGCATTCATAATTTGTATAGTTATAGAAATATGTTTTTGTCACTTGATATTTTGCTTTTTAGAAATTGGTATTGCTATTAGTACAATCACCTTTACTCTAAAATCATAGAGCTACAAGTTTAGCTGAAGTTAATAAATTTCTAGACACGAAACTGTGAGCATGTGGGTTCAAATTCTACCACTGGCATTAAATGCGCATCCTCTTTTAGCGTCGCTATATATCCACATGTTAAAAACATGTTTGCTATAATATTTCATTTACTTATAAAAAATAATGAATATTTAGAAATGGCACTTAAAATTATACCACAATAATATTAATTGGGAGATAAATATTATCATCATTATATTAAAATCTTTTATGATAAAAATATGCTATAAACCATTCGGTTCAAAAACGTTATGTTTTAAAACGAAACTATTTACAACAAAAATATTTTCTAATAACTCTGAAATAAATTAATTTACCTATATATATATATATATATATATATATATATATATATATATATATATATATATATATATATATATAAAATTATGTTGAACTCAAGTTATTTCGTCTTTACTTGAATATCGAACACTAAGTGAACGTTTCTAGTTTTGACAGTCTGTACATTTTTTCTACACTATTTTTAATAACATTTTAGCATTACCATAATTTTGTATAAAAGAGGGGTTCTGTTTGTATAATTTAAAAATTTTCACTTTATTAATGTAGATTTAGAGTTGTTTTAAAGCAGTAAAAATTCACTTGTAAATTAATTAAAATATTAAAAGTATTGGTTAATGGAGCAAAAATGCTTTTATAAAACATAAAAATAGAAATGCTATTAGACAAAATATGTTTTTTCATTTATATGAATGTAACAACATAAATTAATCACTTTGATAAATAAAATGTTTGAATTATTTTTTTAGCTAAAAAGGGTTTTAGAAATATACATTTTTGGATTATTATAATTTAGGCTCAGGTTCAAATGTTTTTCTTGACTACATTTTAACAAAATGCATTACATACGCATTACACTTCTACAAAAGATGTAATTATTTAACTAACATAACTTACAAAAACGTCAATTTAATTATAAATTATACAATTTTATGTAATCATTAATATACAACTATAATTATATATATATATATGATGAAAACACTACTATTTTACAATAATTCCTAGCATGCAATTGGTTTAATAAATCGTACAAGAAAATAATTACGTTAACACCTATTCGTTAGTAAAACGTCTTTTATAATGAAAGCAATCAATGTTCGCTAGGTTCTATTGTTACCTGTATTCACCAATTGTATGTTTGTTATTTTTAATGTAACTTAATACTCCATCACGCGTTTGTTTATGGCACCAAACCTGATAAATACAATAATACAATAAATTAATTTTAATTATATTTATTTATATAAGTTTAAATTACAATATTTTATTATTATTATTATTAGTACTTGAATGTTTCACAAAAAACATTTTCAGCAAGTAGGTATTTTAGCAAAACTAAGTGAGGACCAACATTTAGTGCAGAGAGTAGCACTCAATCCCATGACTACCCAAGTTCGAATTCAGCGTTGTGTCGCTGGACCGCGTCGGTATAAATAGCTAAAGGTTGATTTTTACTAGATAGGCCTAGGCTAAAGTCCCTTTACTGACACCAAATGTTGACTTGTTAAACAATAATACTAGTAAAAAATTTAAGCAGTAAAAGGAAACGAAATACATATTGAAACGTATTTACTTTGTAAATTATAACACTTGCAACTACAATAATGTATAAGGATATCCAGTAACAATTATTTTATTGTAATAACTTATTGTGTATTGTCTAATAAATTCTTATAAATTTAATTATATCAAACAATAAGAAAATTGAGTTTATTTTTAAAATTAAATCCTCACTTGTGCAAAGCTTAAAAAAAACAATTGATCATTTGTAAAATTAAAACCTGGAAATTTATAGGTTAATGAATGTTTTTTGGAAATCCTTTTATACGCCTAAAATAAAACAACACAAAAATTAATGTTATTATAATTATTTTATTATTATCAGTTTTAACAATATATATATATATATATATATATATATATATATATATAGCATAACATGATTTTAACTAATTTCTTATTTGGGTCAAATATATTAGGAATTATAAAGCATAGAATCAATCATTACCTTTTTGCATACAAATGTATTAACCCTAGCCAGCGTGAAAAAAATATAAATTAATATTAATAAAAATGTCGTTTTATAGTTTACTATTTTCTCAAATTATTAAACTTTTAAAATACAGAGCAAAAATTAATTTTTCTACCAAAAATAAATATGTTTGTCTGAGTTGTAATAGTTAATTATTAAAATATTTTTTTTGGAAAACTTTGAAGCAATAAATCGAAAACTTAAAATAGAAACTTTTACATGTACAAAAGTAACATTATTTTACAATAATAATATCAACATTACCAGATTTTTTTTATTATAAATTATTATATATATTATATATTATATAAAATTTTTTTGCTTAAAAAATAAGTATACGTCAATAAAACAACAATTATAGCAGAACTACAGCAACATCAACAACAAATTCTCGTTGGCATTGAAAATTTTGCAAATCGAAGATTGAGCTTCCTTTTGGCATTTACCCAACCATGTCATCTGTGTAACTCTGTCATCCAGATACGTGCGATCACTTCTTTGCCGTTGTTTGTCGGAATGGCATCATCTTATTGTTTCCGTTCCAGTATAAATGTTTTACAGAGGCCAGGTTGCTAACCTTACGCTCAAACCCTCTTCCTTTATCCAGGCTTGGGACTGGTTAAATTGAATCATTTATTTTAATGACATATTTGGCCGGTTATTGCTTTAACGTTTTACAAGTATCATATCTTTAATAAAAAATGTTTAAATGACTGCATTTGGTACTTGGTTTTAGAGTCTGAAAACTTACCCATAATTCGTAAAGATTATTTACATTAATTTTATAATTACTAATCCAATAACTAGTATTTTACTAACCCAGTTGTATTCTTGGTTAACTACCTAATTTGTATAATTAAAAAAATCACTTATTGAATGATTTCAATTAAACTCATTTTTGTACATTATGTTCAATCCACTAGTATAGTTTAGTTACATTATATGTGCGCGTGTTATAATGTATTATTAGGCTTGTAACATGTCAAAGTTAGTGATCAATAGACCCCACTAACTATTAGATTGAAATTCTTATTTTTCAATGTTTACATACTTGATAAGCAGCCTTGAGACCTCCATTATCTGCTACGTTTTCACCAATTGTGCTGTTGCCGTTAAGCTATATGTAAAATAAAAGTAAAACAGAATAAATACACTTTATTTTCCAATTAAAAAATACATTTTATAGTTTAAATATAAATTTTAAATTGCATTCCTCTTATTTAAAATATGCGTACAGTAAAATTGTATTATGTGTATTTTTGTAGCATTAATTGTTTGAAATTAAATGGATTACATTTAACAAAATTTACAATATTTTGTTTGCTGCATTTCAACTCACCGATACGCCATAAATTGAATAATTGCTGTATTGTTTTACCATGCATTTTATTCGATTTTCAAATACATTAGAAGTTCTATTACTCCACCATTTTTTAAAACTTCCAGTTGGATCAAACTGGGAACCTAAAAATGAAAATACATTAAAAAGTAATATTGTTAAGCAATCTGTATTAATAGTAGATAAATATTT